>CAUYQG010025189.1:0-44628 GCA_963574415.1 Tarsius wallacei | reverse complement strand
GATCCTTCCGCCTCAGCCTTCCGAGTAGCCGGAATTACAGGCGTGCGCTACCACGCCCAGCTAATTTTTTTTGATTTATTGTAGAGATGAGGTTTCGCCTGCCCAGGCGGGTCTCGAACCCGCGGGCTCAGGCAATCCACTCATCTCAGCCTCCCAAGGCGCGGGATTACAGGCTGAGCCACCAAGCCCGGCTGACCCAATCTTTTCAACAAAACAATGATGTGTATTTAAAAAGAGGGTAAGGGTAGTGTCATAGATTTAAAAGAATCAAGTGACAAAACAATCAAATGTGTGTGCCTTATTTGTATTCTGACTCATACAAATTAACTTAAAATAATAAAAGAAGCTTTGAGGAAATTCAAATAGGAACTGGGTATTAAATTATATTGTGGAAATATTGCTCATATTGTTGGACTCTGTAATATGTGAGCACTGTGTAAGTGATCATGAATACATTGCCCTTATTTTTAAGGGCACATAGATATACTGAACTATTTAAAAGCAAAATATATCAGACTGTCCTGGACATGCTTTAAAACAAGGGTCCCCAACCCCTGGGCCACAGACTGATCCGTGGGCTGTTAGGAACTGGGCCACACAGCAGGAGGCGAGCAGAAGAAGCTTCATCTGTATTTACAGCCTCTCTCCATCTCCCACAGTTCTGCCTGAGCTCCTTCTGCTGTCAGATTAGCAGCGGCATTAGATTCTCATAAGAGCATGAACTCTGTTGTGAACTGTGTATGCAAGGGATCTAGGCTGCAAGCTTCTTATGAGAATCTAATGCCTGGTGATCTGAGGAGGAACTGAGGCAGTGATGCTATGCTGGGGAGGGTTGCAAATACAGATTAACCTCAAACCTGTGAGGTTTGACGGCACAGAGACCAACATCATAAATCAATTGTTGACAGACTCCTATCAAAACCCTATCAGTAAGTGGCAAGTGAGTGGATGTACTTTAATTGTACAGCTGCATCTGGTGACAGGCTTTAAGTGAGAATCTGACACTTATTTTAGTCCATGCGTGGCCCACCCATTATTTTATTTATCACGTCCATCGGTGCCTTTTCCCCACACCACGCAATTGTCTCAGAACAGTTTTGGTAAGTCCACAAGCTAATTCTAGCCAAAATGAGTGAAAAACAAATGTCACTGGAGAGCTTCTTTGAAGCACTATGTTGAATTGTATAAGTATTTCATTGTATATTACAATGTAATCATAATAGAAATGAAGTGCATGATAAGTGTAATACTCTTGAATCATCCCAAAACCACCCCCACCCTGACTCGTGGAAAAATTGTGTTCCACAAAATCGGTCCCTGATCCCAAATAGGTTGGGGACCACTGCTCTAAAATTCTTCAGCAAAAAAAGTAAAATATGGTAATACGTTAATAGTTGTTTAAAATGAGCTGCACTATACTCTTTTCAACTTCTGTATATGAATGTTTTTTCATCAAAAAAAGGTTTTTTTAAAAAGGAGGGGGAGAATGTTCTTCAAATATGATGAAAAACAAAGCCTTTTACCTCCTGGGGACCGTCTTAAGATTGCCATGATTATTCTTAGCATACTGAAATGACTGCTGGCTTTCAGGATCACTATACAAATGTCTGAAGTCTTAATTCCAAAGTGAGTTTTGATTGATTTTTCCAAATTAGGTATTAAATTTCTTCTGAAATCGCCTTTCCTCTAAGACTTATACTAACTGACACGTGCTCCACTAAGTCTGTTCATCCATTTATTTAACAAATAGCTATTGCATGATTCAGCATGCTCTGTCCTGTGCTAGACACGAGAGATACTGTGAAAACAATAAAGATAAGTTCCTTACTTTCTGTGAACTGACAGTCTATGTGACAGAGACAAGCATATAAGAAATTACAATGCACAAAGAAGCATGCTATCATGGGGAAACTAGAGGGTACCATAGAAAAGGAACCGATCCCATTCTGGAATGAATGACTTCCGACTTGAGACTTCTGAAGCACCAGTGGGAGTGAGCCAGAAGTCAGGAGACCATGAGTAGCCCAGGTATAGGGAACAGCAAGTACAAAGAACAGAAGTAAAAGAGAATCTGTCATGCTCTTGGAACTTGTGATCGCTAATTTTGTGTCAGCTTGACTAGGTCATGGCATGCCCATACATTTGATCAAACATTATTGTGGGTGTGAGTGTTTCTGGATGACATTAGCATTTGAATCGGTGGATTGAATAAAGTAGTTTGCCCTTCCTAATGTTGGTGGGCCTCATCAATCAAATGAAGACCTGAATAGGACAAAAAGGTTGATTCTGAGGGAATTTTGCCTGCCAGAGATGACAGATAAATAGATGATGATGATAAATAGATAGGTAGATAGATAGGCAGATAGATAGATAGATAGATAGGTAGATAGATAGATAGATAATAGATAGATTCTTTTGGTTTTGTTTCTCTATAGAACCCTTACTAACACAGAACTGGAAGGAAAAAAAAAGGTTTTTTAGGACTAGCCCATGAAATGTTTGTTTGAGGATGGGGAAGATGGAAGGAAGGAGAGAGATGAAGTTGGAGAATTAAGCAGGAGTTCATATACTCAGCTTTTTTTTATCCCACAAAGAATGAAAAGCCACCGGGCTCGGTGGCTCAGCCTGTAATCCCACGTTTTGGGAGGCTGAGGTGAGTGGATTGCCTGAGCCCCCAGGTTCGAGACCTGCCTGGCCAACTTGGCAAGACGTCATCTCTACAATAAATCAAAGGTGTGGTAGCGCATGTCTGTAATTCCGGTTACTCGGAAGGCTAAGGCGGAAGGATCGCCGCAGCCCAGCAGGTCGAGGCTGCGGTGACCAGGAGCGGCCACTGCACTCCAGTCTGGGCGACAGAGTGAGACTCCAACTCAAAAAAAAAAAAAAGAATGAAAAGCCATGGGAATATATTAGTCATGAGATTCGTGTGATCAGTTTTGCATTTAAGAAAGAACGTGGGATATGTACCACATTTTTTTAATCCAGTCCAGCTTCGATGGGCAACATGGTTAGTTCCATGTTTTTGCTATTGTGAATAGTGCAGCAACAAACCTATGTGCACAGGTATCTTTTTTGTAGAAAGAAGAGAGTACTATACGTTTTCACTCATAAGCAGAACTTGAACAATTATAATACTATAAGAAAGGGATTGGCAGTAGTGGGAAACTGTCAGGGGAAGGAGGGTGGGATTGGCAGTTGAGGGAAACTGCTAGGGGAGGGAGGGGCACACCTCATCAACAAGGGTACCTGCATAATCAACATTTGTATACCTAACCCTGAATTGTACCCCACATCTTTATAATAAAAATAAATAAAAAAAAACAAAGAACGTGGGAATGTAAACTAGTACAACCTCTGTGGAAAACAGTTTGGTGATTCCTAAAAGCTCTAAAAATTGACATTCCATACAACCCCACAATCCTCCTTCTGGGAATATACCCAGAGGAACTCAAATCACTTTATGAAAAAGATACCTGCACATGCATGTTTATGTCAGCATTATTCACAATAGCAAAAACATGGAACCAACTGTGCTGCCCATCAAAAGAGAACTGGATATTTTTTTTTAATGTGGTATATATACATAATGGAATATTATGCAGACACAAAGAAGGACAAAATTATTGACTTTGCAGCAACTTGGATGGACTTAGAGTCTATAATACTGAGTGACCTATCACAGAAACAAAGAACTGAGTACCACATGTTCTCACTCATGAACAGACCCTGAACAATTATCATAATACCGTAAGAAAGGGATTGGCAGTAGTGGGAAACTGCCAGGGGAGGGAAGAGGGACACACCTCAACAATAAGGGTACCTGATCTCAAACCAGGGAAGTGAGGACCAAAGTGAGGCCCAAACTTTATCTACACAATGACCATTTATATACCTAATCCTGAATTGTACCCCACATCTTTAAAATAAAAATGCTTTTTAAAAAAAGAATGTGTTGGCTGTTGAATGAAGAGTAGACCGGACAGGACAAGACAGGGGTCAGGGAGGCCAGTTAGGAAGTTGCTGCAATATTCCAGTCAACAGGCTGTCTTCATAGCACTCTCAACAGGCACTCTGAAGTTCCTTTATGGCCTTTATCCTTTCTGCTTGAAGCACATGCATAGATGTGCATGCATTCTCTCTTCTTCTAGAATAATCTCCTTAAAGAGAGATGGGTACGAGGCCCAACTTTACCCCCACATGGTCTAATCATAATAGTTACCATTTAACACTTATTATGTTCCAGGCACTCTGCATGCATGTCTATTTCTCACGATAACCATACAAGTGAGGTAGCCATCATCTCCATTTACCAATAAGGATGCCAAAATTCAGAAATATTAAGTACTTTTCCAGACCCAGAAAGCTAGTAAATGGTGGGGTTTGCATTTCCATCCCAATCTGTCCTGTTCTAGGGCCTGTTTTTTCTAAAGAGTATCTTGCACCTTGTCCACGAACAATAAATATGTGGACAGTTGAGTTGCAAGATGCCTGAGTTCAATCTTATGAAACTACAGACATGTTCTTATAATGTGTGTTTGCCTACAGATGGTTAGAAAAATGTTGTCCATATTTCAGGGTTTTTTTAACTTCTACAGTACACTAGAATAGGGGTCTTTATAGTCTCACAGTGAATGTGACATTTCAGGGCGTTGCCTTTCGATGGTGTGAGTAGTGAACTGACTGACCCATTGTGTCCGGAAGAGAAGAGGAGGAGGACGCCAGAGTCGAAGAGGAGAATCAAGGCCGGCCAAGAGCATCAGTAGCAAGTTGTCCTACTGTAGTTTAAGAGGAAACATTAAAGGCTGGCATCACTCTCCACTTAATCTATAATGTGACTGAGCTGCAACCCTAGTGGTTTTGAGAAACAAGAATCAGCAGAATTTTGCAGCTTTAATAGAATGTATAAGCAACTAAAAGTTTCAGGGAAGCCTTCACTTCATTACCTCAGCAGTCGTATCCTGACCCTGTGGCTGCTCTTTGTAAAAAGCCCTTTTATGTTTCTGCACATAAGTAGAATTAACATTTTTCTCTTCCTGACGTGAACTCCTGGTAGATGAATGCGTTCGTAGTTTGCAAGTAGTTTTTCAATGTCACATTTCTATAACAGTGTTATGGAACAAAACTAATTGTCGTCTGTATTGAAGGCAATTCTATTCACAGCAAGATAAATTGGATTTCTAAACTGTGATTTCCATTGTGTTACCTCTGTGTGTCATGAAAGTTATCCTGATGTGCACAGCAGTCAGGCTACTTACTAATGCAGTGAAGTCCAGCTTTATGCCGAATCTATCATCTCTCTCTTCCCGAGGGAGAACAGAGGCACAGCGGAAGCATAATTGTTGACCACCATCTAATGGAAGGGGTTAATGAGGATACACTGCTCTAAATATCAGTATGAACATTGCAAGACTAGAGGAAAATAATCCATTCTGTAAAAGGATTAGACATCACTGTGAATTATCCAATCTGTCACTGCGGACTTTTGAGTGTGTGTGAGGTTTTTTCTCAGTTTTTACTTTTTTTTTAGTAATACTTTTTAGAAATATGCATATACATAGCTACTTTGAATATAAACCACCATCCAGATTTTTACTTTAATTTTTTTTTATGTTTTATTTATTTATGTACTTACTTATTATAGAGTTGTGGGATACATAGGTTGGCTGCATGTAGGTGAAGTTTGGGCTTCTAACTGGCCCTTATTCCCCCAGTCATGTACGTGTTGCCATGGGCGCCCCCCCGTGGTTCCCCTCCCGTCCCTCGGTGTGGCCAGTGACTGCCTGCCCATTCCACCCTTATGCCAATGTGACTAGTGTTTGGGGCCCACTAATGAGTGAGACCATGCAGTATTCAGTTCTTTGCTTCTGTGGCAGTTCACTAAGTATGATGCTCTCCAACTACATTCAAATTGCTGCGAAGGCCGTGATTTTGTTCTTCTTTATGGCTGCATAATACTCCATCATGTATATGTGTCACATTTTTTAAATCCAGTCCACTTACAATGGGCAGCAGTGTTTTAAACCACCATTAATTTTTTTAAAAAATCCTATCCCACAATTTTTAAATTTGTACTCTGCTAATCCTGTTATTAAACTGGACAGTGTCTTGGGGGTAGGCATTTTCACAATCTCTGAAGAAAAGATATGTGAATTAACAGAGTAAAAACATTATGGATAACAAGATGAAAAGCTTGAAAGTGTATATCATTGCAATCAAAAAGCAAACTCGTAATAAAGCTTAAGCGCATGGACTCTGGATTCAGTCCTCTTGAGCTTGAATCTTGCTCCTAACACTGTCATGACCTTGGGCAAATTGTTTAACCTCACTGTGCCTCAGTTTTCTTGTCTGTAAAATGGGGATTTGATAGTATACACTTCATAGCAGATTGTCACAAGGGCAGGAGCTAACAATGCACTTAGAAAACTTCCTGGGATACTATAAACACTCCGTGGTGCAAGTTGTTATTATTTGCACCACTGAGTGTTTTCTGTGTTTAATATTTGGACACATCATTTTTTGAACAAAGAAGCGATTAACTAATCATAGTTTTATCTTAGCTAGTCACTTCAGCAAATTTTGTTAGAATCTCTCGCAGACAGTATTATGTTGCCTTATTCACATTACTAAGTATTTCTGAAAGTTAAAGAATTGTATTCATTAAAAAACATAAATTAGTTCCCTCACAGGTATTTTATGTTGATGTGTATAAAGGAAACTGAGGCTGTCCAGCCAGTACCTGGCCTTGCTTCAGTAAAATCCTTATAGGATCTTGGGAAATATCACTGCCTTTAACAACTCCCACTATGAGAACACAAGGCTAGTTCCTTTTTTTTTTGGCTTGGGTCACTTGTGTACTGAAAATACTTGCATCTTATTTGTTAAATGCTAAAGGGAATGGAAACATTGAATCCTAGTCGATTTCAGAAAGTAATAAAATAAAAGAATGAATTTTGAAAAGTAACATTTTCCGGCCGGGCTCAGTGGCTCAGCCTGTAATCCCAGCACTTTGGGAGGCTGAGGCAAGTGGATTGCCTGAGCCTGTGGGTTTGAGACCCACCCCGGCAACTTGACGAGACTTCATCTCTACAATAAATCAAAAATTAGCCGGGCGTGGTAGCGCATGCCTGTAGTTCCAGCTACTTGGAAGGCTAAGGTGGAAGGATCGCTGGAGCCCAGCAGGTCTAGGCTGCGGTGGTCGGGAGTGTGTTACTGCACTCCAGTCTGGGTGACAGAGTGAGACTCCAACTCAAAAAAAAACAAAAAACAAAAGTAACATTTTCCTAATTCACTCAGATTAGGAAACATCCATAATTACACAAATTGTGGTCTTCACAACAGCAAGTCAAAGCAGCTGTGGCTATACTTTGTGTCAGTGCAAAATTGCTAAATGCAAAACTGTCCTAAAATTTAAATTTAAATGTGTATCTGTAACTAAACAGTGATTTTCTTGGACCAGGGAGTGTGTATTTTTCATTCAAGTCATATCTAGCAAATATAGAGTGTGCAGTAAATATTTATTGACCTGAATAAACATGAATAAGCACATAGCACAGTCCTGGGCTCATAGGAGGCACTCAAAATTTTTGAATGGGTGAACTAGAGGAAGCTTCATGGAAACTGGTTCCTGGTGATCTGTCTTCCAGGTTGTAATCAAGTTTAGGAAAGAAAGACATATGAAGGACAGAATGGATAGCATTCCCAAGTAAAAAGATACATATCTGATACATGCACTCGATATACAGCCTAAACCAATCACAATAATTGACATTTGGCTGAAGGGGCAAGATGGCAATGACACCGGTAAGAGTGTGTGAGTCTAGACATGGATGAGTGTGCATAAGGATGAATCTGCATGTGAGTGTATGTGCAAGTGGGTGTGCAAATGTCCAACTGAGGGGAGAAGCAGGATCAAGCACCTGGAGTTCCCCTGCAGAAGCAGCTGCAATTTACCACTGCTCTGAAGTCAGTGCCTCCCATATTAAGTAACATCTGCCATTCTCAGGGCACCTCTTGGGAAAAGGCAATAGAGATTAGCTACCTCTTGGCATCTGGCCCACACCACCACCTATGGCAACAGGCCAGGCACTGGCAGCAGGGACCATGGAGAAAGTGCAGGGAGGAAATCTGGAGCTGAGCCCTACTGGAAGAGAAGATGCCATTTTCTCTGTCCCAGAAGCTGGTTAAAGACCTGCTTTGGCTAGCCAAATTCTGAGCAGCCTGCATCCTTAGACGGAGGGGCAATCTACACACCCATATGGGATTGACCATTATTGGCCCAAAGAGGAAATTCCGAGTGCACAATACTGGAAAGACAGATGCCCCACCCCCAAACAGGACCAAACACAGATGCCTGCAATCAGAGTGGGATACCTAGCCGCCGTCGAGTTGGGGTGAATTCTGATCTGATTCACCCCCCTTCTCCCAGCAGTCCATAGGGTGTCTGACCCATGTGGAGAGCAGTCTGATTGGCCTGTGCTGAGAACAGAAGGGAGGGTCTAGAGACTGGAGACCACTCCCTCCAGTGGCGAGCCAAAAGCAGCCATGCTTGGGACAAGCCAGTTGAAAAAAAAAAAAGGAAAGGAACCTGGTGTTCCAGAAATGGCCACAGAGAGAACACTTATTTTTGTTTGTTTGTTTTATTTTTTGCCAGCTGTCTCCATTCATATTTTCCTGTGTGTCTTATTTGATTTGCCCCTTTTCTCCCTCTTTTTTTGCATATGGATATATTTGAGGGTGAGTGTATCTTTGATTTTTTTGTTGTTGTTTACATCTCTGTTCATTTGTTTGTCTGTTTTCCTTCTTCTCCTTCTTTCTCTTCACCTTCCTTTCTTCTCCCTTCTTTCTTTCTCTGTTCTTTTCCTTTCTCTTATCTCATTTTGGTTTCCAGGGGTATACATATGTTCCCACTACATGGACATATTGTAAGGTGGTGGGAAATTGGTTACAAGGGGCCCACAGCTCAGTCATTGGATCCTGTGATCTGCAGGAGCTTCTGAAATGTAGATCCCCTCATTACACCTTAATCAAATCTCAAAACTGCAAAAAGACAGCACAGTCTCTCACCCCCAGCCTGGCTTCAAAATTGAACAAATCCATACTTCAGAACTCAAACAATGAAGAGCACCCAGAATGACTGGTCTCAAACCACAAATCCAGATATTAAGTTATTGATGGAGAAGATGAATAGAAATGAAGAAAGGCAAGAAAGAATGAAAGAGTGGGTAACTGAGATGACAACAATAAAGAATACAGCAAATGAAATAAATAGAAACTGACAAGCATGGAAAGCAAAATTAACCAAGCAGAAGAAAGAATCACAGAACTTTAAGACTGAAACGTGGAACTAACCTAGACTGTTAAAAAACATAGAAAGGAAACCTAAAAAGATGGAACAAAGCCTCCAAGAGATGTGCAGTTATATTAAGAGGTGGAACTTACACCTGATCAGCATTGCTGAGACAAAAAGGGAGACAGAGACCACCTCGGAACAAACATTCAATGATGGTTATCCAAGAAAACTTCTCTCATCTCATCAGAGATGCAACCATTCAAACACAAGAGATTCAGAGAACCCCTGCAAGGCATCAAATGAGAAGACGCACTCCTAGACACATAAAATTAACTTACAAAATGAGGTATAAAATAAAAACTAAAGGCAGCAAGAGAGAAAGGTCAGACTACCAACCAGGGAAGACCAATTAGAATAGCAGCAGACTTATTCACAGAAACACTATAGGCTAGAAGAGATTGGAGTCCAATCTTCAAAGTTCTCAAGGATAAACAATTCCAATCAAGAATTTCCTGCCCATCTAAGCTGAACTTCATCAATGATGGAGAATTAAAATCCTTCCCAGACATTCGATTCATAAGAGTTTATGCTGCCAACTCTACAAGAGATACTTAAGAAGGTATTAAGTACAGAAGAAAGAAAGAACAAAAAGAACAAAAATGCTCTTCCCCAAAATGCAGGAAAACAGAACCAACACAGCATGCATCATGACTGCAAAATTGAAAACACACACATATATCAATATAAACATTTTTAATAAACAAAGCAAATAAACAAACCAGCAACAACAACAAACTTTATAAGAACCTAATGACAGAAATAAACTCTCACATCTCAATAATCAGCCTGAACATGAATGGACTAAATTCATCACTGAAAAGACATAGAATGGCAAACTAGATTTTAAAAAATCAACCCAACAATATGCTGCCTTTGGGAAACACATATCACTACAAAAGATTCTCACAGATTCAAAGTTAGAGGATGGAAAACAAAATTTCAGGTGAAGGGAACACCAAAAAAAGGGCAGGAGTCATGATCTTAATATCAGACAAAGCAACACTTAAGCTATCAAAAATTTAAAACATACAGAAGTATACTACATAATGATAAAAGGCTCAATCCATCAACAGGAAATAGCTGTCCTAAACATATGTGCACCCAACACAGGAACAACAACTTTTATAAAACAGCTAAATAAACTAAAAAAAGATAATGACTCTACCACTATCATAGCTATGGTCTTAAATATCCCACTAGCAATCCCAGATAGATCATCAAGGCAAAAAAATCAACAAGGAGATCCAGAACCTCAACTTGATGCTTGTTCAAATGAACTGAATAGATACCTACAGAATACCCCAGCCAACAACTACTGAATATACATTCTACTCATCACCGCATGGAACATACTCCAAGATCAACCACATCCTCAGTCATAAATCAAGCATAAACAAATTTCATAAGATCTAAATACTGCCATGCACCTTCTCAGACCACAGTGGAACAAAAACAAATACCAGTACCACAAAATTCCCCCCAAAACCACAAAGACATGGACACTAAACAACATGATGCAGAACAACTCCTGAGTCAACACAGAAATCAAAAAGAAATTAAAAGATTCCTAGAAACAAATGAAAACAAAGAAACATCTTATCAAAATATCTGGGTTGGTATGGAAACAGTACCAAGAGGGGAATTCATATCTCTATGAACACACATCAAGAAAATAGAAAGACCACAAGTTAACACTCTAACAAATTACCTAAGGGAGCTGGAAAGGCAAGACTACCAAAACCCTAACTTCAGCTGAAGAATCCAAATCACCAAAGTAAAATCCCAAATACAGAACATAGAAGATAAAAATATCATAGAAAAAAATCAACAAAACAAAAAGCTGGTTCTTGAAAGGATAAACAAGATTGATGGACCCCTAGCCAGATTGACCAAGAAAAAGGTAAAAAGCCCAAATAAACACAATCAGAAATGCAAAAGATCAAGTCACAACTGATTCCAAAGAAATACAAAAGATTATCAGAGATTACTATGCACACCTGTATGGCAACAAACTTGAAGATCTAAATGAAAGGGAGGACTTTAGGCTTCATCCCAAGTATGCAGGGCTGGTTCAACATCTACAAGACCATAAATGTAATTAAATACATCAACAGATGTAAAAACAAGAACCACATGGTTATATTATAAGACACAGAAAAAGCTTTCGATAAAATCCAGCATTCCTTCTTGATTAAAAACTCTCAGAACACCTATGTTGCAAGGTAGAAACAAGAAGAAATTGAGACCCTAAATAGACCAGTAACAACCAAGAAAATTGATTCTGTCATAAGAAAACAACCTACAAAAAAAAAAGTCCTGGACTAGACAGATTTCCAGCAGAATTTTACAAAACACCAACCCTATTGAAAGTATTCCAGGCAACAGAGAAAGATGGAACTCTCTCCAAATCATTTAATGAAGCTAACATCACATTGATACCCAAACCAGGTAAAGATCCTACAAAGATAGAGAACTACAGACCAATATCCCTGATTAACAAAAATGCAAACATTCTCAACAAGATTCTAGTAAATCAAATCCAACTATACAACTCAAAAATCACATACCATGACCTAGTAGGCTTCTTCCCCAGGATGTGGGGCTGGTTTAACATCCATAAGACCATAAATGTAATTAAATACATCAACAGATGTAAAAACAAGAACCACATGATTATATCATTAGGCACAGAAACATAGAAAAATTATATATTATACTATATGACAGCAGAAGTGTTATATCTTAAAGCCCATGATAATTTAAACATTGACCCAGCAGCTCACGCCTGTAATCCCAGCACTTTGGGAGGCTAAAGTTTGAAGCCAGGAGTTGGAGACCAGTGACATGGTGAGATCCTGTCTCTACAAAAAATTTAAAAGTTAGCAGAGAGTAGTGGCACACACCTATACTCCTAGCTACTCTGGGAGGGCTTCTTGAGCTCAGGAGTTCCAGGCTGCGGTGAGCTATGATCACACCACTGCACTCCAGAGTGAGTGACAGTGAGACCCTGTCTCTAAAATTTTTTTTTTTTTTTAAGTAAGAAATAAGTCTGAATGTATTTCCTATAATTACAGTAACAACTTCTGTCTTAGTATGTTCAGGCTGCTGTAACAAATACCAAAACTAAGTCACTTATAAACAACAGAAATTGATTTCTCACATTTCTGGAGGCTGGAAAGTTCAAGGTCAAGGTGCCAGCTGATTCAACGTCTGGTGAGGATCCATTCCTCACAGACAGCACCTTCTCCCTACATCCTCCCATGGTAGAAAGGGGCAAGACAGCTGCTCTCTGGGGTCTCTTTTGTAATGGCACTAATCCCCTTCCTGAGGGCTCCACCCTCATGCTATAATCACTTCCCAAAGACTCCACCTAATACCTTCACATTGGTGATTAGGTTTTCAACATATGTATTTGAGGGGTACACAAACTTTCAGACAATAGCAAACCCCAAACCACAGCAGAATAGAAGACATCACAGATCAGAGCCAGCAGAAACAATAGACAACATGCATCAATCTGTAAACTTCAGATATTGGAATAAACATATGGCATGTTTAAGAATTAAAAGGAATATTGAATATGTAACTAAGGGAAAAAAAGACACTAAAAAGTATATTCTAAAAAATAAATAGAAACCTTAGAAATGAAAAAATATAACAACTAAAACTCAAGGCATTGTTACTATCTGATTAGAACCACTGAAAAGAATTCATAAAATGAGCTATAATGTTAAAGAAATTAGTCAGAATGTAGGACAGACAGACAGGACAGAAAATATGACACAGGTGTTCAGAAGGAAGATAGAATAAAAATAGACATGAAGAGAGGTCCAGGACAGTAAAGTAAGGCAAGAAAAAGAAATAAAGAGAATAAGAATTGGAACACAAAAAACAAAACTTTATTTGCATGTGACATAATACTTATACAGAACTCCTGCCCCCCCAAAATACTGATAGCTTTTTAAATGAATAATAGAGCTTAACAAGAAATACAAATATAAACTAATTGTCCTTCTAAACCAGCAGCAAAGTTAAATGTGAAGAATCTAGGTATAAGGACACCAAAAGATATTCATGAGAAAAATATTATGAAACTTTGTTAATAGACATTAAAAATACTTAAGAGATGTTTCATGTTAATGTATTAAAATAATCACTATTATAAAGATGCCAGTTCTCTCCAAGTTAGTTCATAGATTCAAATCAGTTTCAACCAAAAACCCCACAGAGAGTCTTATGAGTCTTGACAAAATAATTCTAAAACATATTTGGAAGACAATACAATCCATAAAGGCTACAGTATGCCTGCAATGGAAGAACTAGGTGGGAAAAGTCACTTTACCAGATAACAAAAGTTATTATAAAGCTATGTTAATTGTTCCATTTGCATTGAAATAGACAAATATACCACTAGAACAGACTCGAGAACCCAGAAACAGCCCCAGGTGTTTGAATGTGATTTATGACAGGGTGTCATCACTTAGCCGTGGGTGGAAAACTGGACTTCCAATAGATTATGCTGTGACAATTAGTTATCCATATTAAAAAAGAGAGTGAGGAAACTCATTGTATACCCCAAAATTAATTCTACATGGATTAAAACTTAAATACAAAAGCCTTAAGATATTTAGAGAACAATCTACAAGATTATCTTTGTAACTTCATGGTAGAAGAGAATTTCTTTTTTTGTTGTTTTTTCCAAGTCACTGCCCAGCATTTTAATAGAAATTGTTTGACACACTGGAATAATGACTCAGTGCAATCTCAGAAGCATTTAGTTACCTGGTCTGTTTCCAAACAACAAAAAAGAATATGATACAGAGGAAATGTTTTCAAACACTTCCCAATACATTAAATATAACAATTCCACTTTTTAAAAAATCAGACACGATCAACATCTCAATTTTTAAATTCTCTGAGAGTTAGTACATTCAGATTTGAGAAGTATAAATATATAAAAAGAAAACCATAATTAATCAGAAGAAATAGCATATGAACATCTCCGGTGAATGTCCAGATCAAACAGAGAAAAGAATGACAACGTGCCAGCATAAGGAAACTATATTTGACATTCCAACAAATAAACACACTTTCCCTGTAGAGCAGATATTTGCCAGTATGTAAACTTGATATTAGCACATAAACCTACAAATGAAAACTAACAATGGAAACACAAAAATATGAGACCTAAAATTAAGCAGAGTGGTAATAGTTGGTGTTTGTATACCACTTTTGTGCTAGGCATTGCTTTAATTATTTTATTATCATTTAACTCAATTTTTGTGAAAACTCTAATAAGTAGGTATTATTAGCTCCAGTTTCACAGGCGAGGAAAATAAAGCATAGAGAGAGTAGATAACTTGCATGGTAACCAACACAGGCAGCGAATGGTAAGGTTGGGATTCGCACCCAGGGAGTCTGGCTTTGGAATCAGCATGCTGTACCCCATGAATATGTACAATTTTTATTGCACATTGTATAATATTGCACATGGTTATTTGCCAATTTTTTAAAATTTTAAGGAATCTTATTACCCGGGCATGGTGGTGTGCACCTGTAGTGTCAGCTACTTGGGAAGGTGAGGCAGGAGGATCGCCTGATCTCAGGAAGTTGAGGCTGTGGTGAGCCGTGATTGTGCCACTGTACTCCAGCCTGGACAACAGAGCGAGACACCAACTCAAAAAATTTTTAAATTCCAGCCTGGGCAACATAGCGAGACTTTGTCTCTACAAGAAATCAAAAAATGACCCAGGTATCATGGTGCGTGACTATAGTTCTAGCTACTCAGGAGACTAAGGCAGGAGAATTACTTGAGCCCAGGAGGTCGAGACTATGGCAAGTTGTGATCATGCCACTGCACTCTAGCCTGGGCAACAGAGTGAGACCCCAACTCAATTAATCAATCAATCAATCAATCAATAACAAGGAATCTTAAGAAAGAATAATAAAATAATCTTAATGATTTTTGTTCTAGTTGACTGTCTGGCTTTTGTGCTTCTAAATTTGTAGTTGATTTTCTCTTTCGTTCTTACATCTAGTATGTATTAAATTCTTGTGAAAGAATGTAAGGAAATAATTTAACTTCATGTGAAGGGGTTTTTTTTTTTTTTAGAAAAGAATTTCTTAAGCAAAGCACACACACACACACACACACACACACACACCTAACCACAAAGTAAAAGATGGATAAAACTGACGACATTGAAATTAGGAAATTCTAACTCAAATCACTTTATAAAAAAGATACCTGCACTCATATGTTTATTGCAGCATTGTTCACAATAGCAAGAACCTGGAAGCAACCTTGCTGTCCATCAAAAGAGGACTGGATTAAAAAAATGTGGTACATATACACAATGGAATACGACACAGCCATAAAAAAGAACGAAATCATGAATTTCACAGCAACCTGGATGGAACTAGAGTCTATAATACTGAGTGACCTCTCACAGAAAGAAAAAACTGAGTACCACATGTTCTCACTCATATAATAGACCTTGATCATCCAACGTATTACCACAAGAAAATTGACTGACAGTGGTGGGAAACAATGGGGAGGTGGGAGGGATAGGGGAAGGGATTAATGGCAGTAAATACCTGTCTGGGGATGGGGGGACACTTCTTATCAACAAGGGTGCCTGAACGAGACATATTTGTGTACCTAACCCTTAACTGTACCCCTCAACATCACAATAAAAAAAATATTGTATATAAATAAATAAATAAATAAAAATAAAAATAAATGGTGCTCCACGTCTGTTACCTAGGAAGTCCAGGGATAAAGTAGAGAAGAGCTGTAGCACCAGCTATTGCACCAGGGGCCTAGCCACCCTCTCACAAGCCCCACTTAGACAGTGTCTCCCAGCATTTTCTTCCCAGGGTTGGTTTGCTGATTTAGAAAAAAATGAAAAAGAAAATGGTGCTGGGCTTCAGCATCCTGGGAATCGCAAGGGTCCAAGCCCAGTGCTATGGCATCAGACACTGCACCAGGAGAGCCCTGGCCACTGGCTCCCTAGTCCTCACTCAGTCAGCCACTCACATGCCTACTCGCTCATCAGCACGTACACAAAATTTTCCATACACTCACTCACTCACATGGGGACTCACATAGTCCAACTGACTCGGTCGCCATCTTCCTGACTACTCCTATTTTTAATTTTAAACAGTATGTTCCTGTTACCCATGATGTTGAAAATTAGAGTGTCACTGTTACTTTAACAACAAAAAATGAAGTAATCTGCAAAGTCATAACTTTTTAAAAACCTATCAGTAAACTCATGTCACAGAGCAAACACTAGCCAGAAATCTAAGCCAGTAAGGAGAGACTGCACATGATCACTGCTTCGTGTGCTCACTGTATGCTGATGCACAAGCAGGTAAGAATGATTCAGCAAAATCTGTAGGCAAGTGTGAGAGTGTCACAACCTAAACTGTCACTATTCCAACATCACCATATTCATGTGTTGAAGTCCTAACCTCCACACCTTGGAATGTGACCATATTTGGAAATAATTAAATTATGATTAAAATGTAGATATTCATTAGTTCTCATCTATTCATGAAGAAAATCATTTTTGTTACTAATTATGTTACTATTTTACAGCCAGCATAATTTTTGAATTGTTTGAATTAAAACGTAGTCTTCAGGGAAATCTCTAATCTGGGAAACTCAGGCACAAGACAACTGGGCACTCACAGGTTCTTCATCGTCCAGGACTCAGAAGAAAGTGACATTGGGGTATGGACCAAAGAAAGCCCTTTCGGGATGCAGGCCAGGAAGAAAGAAGTGACTATGACACATATTTCACCCAGAACTTCTCCCTTAAGTAACAGATGTCTTAAATTTCTGGAGAACACATTTATGAAGAGCCACTGCAGCTTAGGAAAAGAGAAAGGAAAAACAACACTTTCTATCTTTGGGAAGGATTTAGAAACAACATGGTTTACACCATTTGAAGTTTTACAAGTTGGCTGTCATTGGAGAAGGAAAGGATTACTGAGAAGGAACATTTAATATAAGCAATCATATACTAAATTTAATATATGTGATTGTCATCAATATGTGATTGACTAGTCCTTTTACATACATTATCTCTAAATCTGTAAAATAAATGTTATTATTTTATTTAAAGGTGAAAAACTATAACTATATGTTTGCTTTATTATTACTTTTCTTAACTTCCCTATATTTATTCAAGTATTCATTAATCAATAAAATATTTTCAATCATTGAATATGTGCCCAAACTGGGACATGTTTTAAGTACTAAAATATGGGAAGACAGTAGTGAACAGTTCAGCACTTGATATGGAACTCTGCATATAGTGAGGAAGACAGTAATTTATAGCAATGTGTGCTTGGTTGTACTTGTGCTAAGTGCTGCATAGAAAAAGTAATGGAGCTCTAAGAGCTTAGATCTATCCTTGACTGTAGGGTCAAGGATGAATTTCTCCATAAAGTGACCCTTCAACTAAGGAGATATGGGTTCATATATTCCCTGGAGAGGATGGGTCGGCAATTCTAGAGAGTGATGATGGTGTCTTTAAAGACTCAGAAGCCAGAAGGAGCTGGAAAAGACAACTTGACAGGCTGCTTTATGTGAGTGTATAAAATAAAAGGAGGTAATGTCTCCAGAGAAATTAGTAAGATCCCAATGAGGTATATGATTTAATGATTTAGGACATTTTATTAAGACAATTAAAATTGTTGCTTATGTTTTATTGATAAGTTGGAGATATTTGCATTAAGTTAAACCATACAAAGACAAAATTTATCAGGGGAAACTATGAAATGTTTCCTTTGTTTAATGAACATTGCCTCAACTCTTAATTTTACTCTGCTAATCTAGATTTGTATATCTTTAAAGTTACAGACACAGCTTAAAGGAAACTAAAATGGAAATTAAATGGCAAAATATGCTTCACTTATAATTGGCCCCAACAGAAAGAATTCCAAATATATGAATTGCTTATAACAGAAAAGCAGGTAAAAATAGGGAAAGTGATTTGTTGCTTTACCTTTAGCTATTGGATCTTCCTCCTGGAAGCTGCCTATTTTCAACAGTGATTTATGCCAACTACCCTAATTTAATTTTATAGTAAAAAACTCAGAGGATCAAGTGGTTCCCAGATGAATATTTCTGCAAAAAAGTAGCTACTGATCTGTGGGCAGGAAAACATGAAGCATTAGGGAGCCCCAGAGCCAGGAGGAGTGGGGGGGAAGCCATTGCAAGTGACAGATAACTCTTTTCTTGTAGGTTCTTCTTGCGACAGAATATTCATATGAGAGTACATTTGTCCTTTGCATTTTTTGGGAAAAAAATAATAGAGCAGAGAAATGAAAAGTAAGTCATCTTGTGCCAAAGAATATTTTACACTGCCAATAGAGAGGTCTCAGTAGATGAGAGAAACAAAGGAAGGAAAAATAGAAAGAATAAAATAAAAAATGAATAAAATTAATAAAATAATAATATAAAGCAAGAAGACTGAAGAAATGAAAATGAAGTGTGTAAATCAAAACCAGAACATGAAACATGAGACAGAAACAAGAGAAAGGAGTCAGAGGGAAAATTAAATTATTTAAAACTTAAAAATTAATGAATTTTTCTCTATTTATAAGGCACATTAATTTATTATTCCAATTATATTGTAATATTTTAGCCAGCATAATTTTTGAATTCTATAATCCATGTCTTTTTGAAGTCTATATTTTTTTATGTAATGTAAAAAGTGTGATGCGAATACAGTTTTTTTTTTAACACATTCTATTGTACAGTTATTGAAAGAGGTGACACCATTTGGACTATCTGAAAATCTTTACCCAACAACAGAATTTGTCACTGAAATGCAGGTCAATCTAATATTAAAAGCCTGTAAATCACAAATGGTTAAAGTTCAGCCTATTGGTGAACACCAGGTGATAGTGTCTCTGTGAGGTGTCCTCTTTTTAGCTTTATTTTAGAAGATATGTTTGTATGATGATATGTCCATAAATGGTTAGAAGCAGCAGGATTCAGTATGGGGGAAAGTTAATTGAGATGGACCTCAGTCTTAGGAAAGTCAGTAGTCCTAAAAGGTAACTTGGGCAGATTTGTAATTCAGAAATTAATACAGAATTTTCAGTTTATAGGATTGGTTATCAAAGAAGTGTGTGTGTGAGAAGAAGTGGTTTATAATTTGCAGTCATGGATTTTCAGAATTTGCCCACAGGGTACAGAAAATCAGCTAAGCTGACAGAAAAAGAAATTGGCATCTGTAAGTTTCTCATTATATTCCAAGTTTTGGGATTCCAGACCAAATTCCATTTCCAAGTCCAATCAGATGGCACATGTGTGGTTGAAAAAGCATGGAACTTAAGGCATTTATTTTCCTGCTTCAGTCAGGAATAGAAATTTAAAGAACTGGGTTTGAGCAGATTAGATAATGTATGGACATCCAGCTGGATGAAGTTAAAAAAAAAAAAAAAGGAAAAATACAGAAATTGGAGCTTTACAGACTAGGACCTTGAGTAATAGAGATAATTGATAATGTATGTTAAACATTCAGCATGCTTCATTCTCTGTGCTGAGTATTTTATATCCGTCATCTTACTTAATTTGCACAGGCACACTGTAGGGTAAGCAGGTAGTATTATTGTCCTCATTCAACACACAAAACTATGGACGCTCCAAAAGAATAAATGTCATGCTTAAGTTGCCTGGAGGTGGAGAATGCAACAATTTTTCAAATATCATTTTGTTTTGGTGCACAACTAGTAAGTGATGAAGATGTTAAGCACACTGTCTTCATGAGTAGAGAGCCTATGTCTTCACAGCAATGAGCAAAATGATATCTTCAAGAAGCTATATTTTCAGAACTATAGTTTAGGAGGAATAATTCTCATAGAAGTGTTTAGTTGACTTTGGGAGAGAGGAGAGTGGTAAGATTATTTTTTTTAAATCTCATTTAAAAATCATTCAATCCAGCAGAAAGTAAGCTATTTGAAGGCAAGAGAGATTTCATATGTCTCTCACAGTAATAGAAATAATTTACAGGTAGTTAATTTAAGAAGCATACTGAGAAGCGGACTGGTGCATCAGAAACGCCTTAGGCTTTAAAATTAGGTAATCAGAGTTTTGAATACAAACTTTGCTACTTTCTACTAGCTTGAATTAAAGCATGCAAACTCTTGCCAACCTCTGTGTGTGTGTATACATATGAAATATGATATATGTCATATGCAGTAAAATATTTTGTTCAGAAACAAAATCTCATCAAAAACAAATATAGAAGTTTGTGTTTCAAACCTGACACTCAAATTTAGCTTTCTTTGGTATGCAAATAATTTACTTGTAATTTCTTTCACTATAAAACTCAGAATTGCAGTCAATTCATTCTTAAGATTTCTATCTTCAAGGGATATGAAATCAGAGGAATATAGGGTAGTTTAATTAAAAAACACTTTCATCTGTATGATTAAAGAAAAGTTAGTGTTTATCACATTACTCAATTTACTATACGCACATCAGCAACATGGATAAATACATTTTCAAAGTACTTAGTCTATAAACATATTTTTCTTCATAAGTACTTTTAAAATACTAGATTCAACTCTTTATAATTTCACAATCCCCAAAAGACAAGCAAGTAAAATGGAATATCATCGAACTGTTCAAAGGAAGCGTTTGGAAATAATTATTCACTAGAAATGTATATGAAGCATCCCTGAAACTTGCTTGCTTCCTAAAACTTCCTAATGTAAAAAATATGAAAACACTTCTACTCTGAAATTGTGTTTTTTTAATGTTACTTTAACACATACTATGTACTGCACTCGATTTTTTTAAGCTCCATGTGGTTATTAGTGCTTGTGTGTGTTTGAATAAACAACAGGAAGTAATGATATAGGTGAGAAAAATAAAAAGTGAATCTGCTATTCTGATATGACTTGAAGAATTTTGTAATATAATTTTTCACCATGGATTTGCCTAAATATTGGAGGAATTGTTTGCAAAAACCTCACCAATTATGTGTGACATTGATTGAGTCTTAATGGGAATTGAGGAGTTACCTTGTTATGCTTGAATTTTGAGCATATCAATTATACTGGTGAATGGAAAAATAAAATTAGCAAAAGAGGCTGAAATGAAACTACAAATGGCCATGCTAAGAACATTAAACGTTATTTTTCAGAAAATGGGGTCCCTGAAGTATTTTTAGGCAAAAAAGTAACAGGACAATATTTTCAGCAATATGGGAAATGATTGAGGGGAAGAGTAAACAGGAGATGTCAATAGAACGACCATTACATTAATCCATGGACAAGATCATGAGGATGTGAATTAATACAATGGCACTAGGCATGTACAAATTCGGGTATACATGAGGAGCTATATGATAAATATTATATAACCAGTTATCAATTGATTGTAGGGAATAAAGGAAAGGGAGAAGTTCAATTCCAGATATAGATGCCTGCGTAAAAGAAATAATGAACTAAGTTAGAAAACAGAGGATGAGATGGTGTTGAGATGGATTATACATGCACAGTTAGTCACCATGAGCTTGTGTTGACTCTTGATAATCCACATAGGGATTCAAAGTGACTTCAATAAGAGAAAGGCTAGCTTTAGTTATATAGGTGGTGATTTAAATAGCTGGTTTTACATATGTATTTTGCAGGTTGTGTGCATGGATAATTTTT
Organism: Tarsius wallacei; assembly: GCA_963574415.1. NCBI lineage: Eukaryota > Metazoa > Chordata > Mammalia > Primates > Tarsiidae > Tarsius > Tarsius wallacei. Next base: position 22,598 of record CAUYQG010025189.1, on the reverse strand, counting down.
TTTTTTTTTTTTTAGTTGGAGTCTCACTCTATCGCCCAGACTGGAGTGCAGTGGTCGCTCCCGGCCACCGCAGCCTCGACCTGCTGGGCTCCAGCGATCCTCCCGCCTCAGCCTTCCAAGTAGCTGGAACTACAGGCGCGCGCTACCACACCCAGCTAATTTTTTGATTTATTGTAGAGATGAGGTCTTGCTTGCCCAGGCGGGTCTCGAACCCGCGAGCTCAGGCAATCCACTCACCTCAGCCTCTCAAAGGCGCGGGATTACAGGCTGAGCCACCGAGCCCGGCTACATGGATAATTAAAGCCTAGGTTATAGTTCAAAGATCCAGGATTGATAATAGCTAAGGAGAATAAAAATGCAAAGCCTGGAAAGAAGAAAAATAAGATTTTACAGACAGATAAAGGAAAACACTGTGAGTAGTGTGGTCTAAAGACAACATGGTCTCCACATGGTATGGTCCAAAAAGGAGAGACGTTTTGTTAGTTTGTAAACCTCCTCTGCACTTAGCCATAGACTCCTGGGGGCTCCAAAACAGTACTGAAATAGAATCACTTTCGAGATATATCTGGTCAGTCTTTATTTACCACTAGGATCAACACTAATGAATGAACTGACCTTAAAAATTTATACAACTGTCTATATTTATTTTTTGGAAATTATGCAGATCCTCATATAACCAATCTTTGAGTTTCTTCCAGAAGTCCCAAAGGCCCCTTATCTTACCTGGGACCATCCTTACGTTATAAAAATATAAACTAGATATTATGTTCTTTCTATGTATGAAAATGTATACTAATTATAATCCTTCTGGGGATGCAATTAGCTTAGGAAAACAAGAGTTGTACATGGATACATGGAGCAGTGTGGCTGCCATGATCACTGCACCGTTATTCAGGGTATGACCTGCTATTTTATCCACTTGCTAATTTATGAATTTCTACTTTTATTAGTCTCTCTCAATTGTCTTAATTATCTACCCATGTGAAACTATATATCTTTTATCTGTCTTTACATCCCACTTGCTTTCTATTTCTCTTAGTAAATGTAGTACTGTAATTTTTTATGTAAAGCAACCTTTTAAATATTAAATATTCAGACAAAACTGAAATCAGTTTCTTCACCTTAAAACTATTAGTAATATGGCATTTCATGTAACTTGCTGAAGCTTTGCATACTTGTGTCAAAATTATGGACATGTTATCTCTTTTTAAGATGTTAAAATAAAATGGTGGAACATTGTAGATGCCAATAAATAAGAGTTGCGACACTAGCAAATATCATTCTCTGGGACTTCGAGATAGAATATAGACTGGTTTAATATAACAGAAGATTTAAAAAATTCCCCTAGACTCGATGGGACTGATACTAGCAAACACCAATTTCAAGGAAGACTGAAAATTTACATCATTATTACAAAAGATAGTATTGGCAAACATATCTATAGAGTCTCAGGGATTCTTGTTGTTGTTCTAGTGCAGATTTGTGTTCCCAAATAATTGTTTGGTTTAAAATTTTCTATTTTAAAAAAAATCAGTACAGGGAACAACTGTATACATTCAAACAACTATTCCCCATATAGGCTCATGTTTATCTTTCTTCCACCTTGTAAGCAGTCACCAAAGATTGAAGAAAAGACTTCAGGATCATGGTGTAATTTATCAGTAATTCATATAATGTCTGTCTTCCACCCTGTGCTTTAACTTCCTCAAGGATATATCACTTTTATTTTATATACAATGTGTCTCCAGGACCCAGGAAAGTGCAGTTAGCATGAGGAAGATGCTTGGTGGTGAAAAATAGAACAGTGATAGGATTAAATAAAAACATTTTCTCTTTGTGAAGATATGTTGGTCCTGTCTTCAACTGTAGACATAGGTACCGCTCTCAATTTTCATTCATTAATCATTATTAATTGTGCTCACTTTACATTGGCAGTATAAAAAGGCAAAGGACAAATGCGTGCATACTTGAGGTTTTATTTTGTGTAGGTCTGCTTTTAGATGTAATTCCTGGAAAATTTGCATTTTTAAATTCAATTTCAAAACGTTTCCTTTTTAAACATTTCAGTTCTAAAGCAAATGTGATCATTTGAAGGGTAAAGTCTACAATGCCTTAAAGACAAAGTAAAAAACAAATTTGTCCGTCAACAAACCAACTTACTTTTTAATAACAATACTTCATAACAGAAGACATTGAAATAACTACTTAAGATGCATAAGGAAAGGAAATGTGAGCCAAAGATTTTACATTCACTCAAACTGATATAAAGATTACAGACAATGTGTTATGAACATGAAAAACTCAGAACCTATGAACATTTTCTGGTCTAGTAGAGTCCAAGCTTCAGTCAATCAAAAAAACATGTACAAACTTAAATAATACGTGTAATGGCAAAAAACTGAGTAAATACAGATGTAGGAAAAATACTAAATTCTATATATAAAGGTTATATACTATATAAACACTATGTTTTTCCTTTGTTTTATTTTAAAGATGTGGGGTATTGGTCTAGTTTAGGTACACAACAGGTCTATGTGCAGGTGAAATTCTGGCCTCATGGGTCCTTACTTCCCCTAGTTTAGCATCAGTTACTCTTAGTAATTTATGTGACCCCCTTCTGCTCTGGCAGTGTCCCACTATTATTGATCCCTCTCCTGTAATATTGTGATAAAGGTTCAGGATCCACTTATGAGTGAGAACATGTGGTATCCAGTTTTTTGTTTTTGTGATAAATCACTGAGTATGATAGTCTCTAAATCCATCCAAGTTGTTGCAAAGTCCATAATTCAGTCCTTCTTTAAGGCTGTACTATGTTCCACTGTGTATATGTACAATATCTTTTAAAAATCCACTCCACTTTCAATGGGCATCAGGGTTGGTTCCATGTTTATGCTATGGTGAATAGTGCTGCAATAAATATGTATGCACAGGTATCATTTTAAACACTATGTTTTTTTTAAAAAAAATTAGATATAATGGTGCACAATGGTGAAGGGAGATTGAGAGGAATACACAAAATGGAATAAACATGTGGGTTGTCTCATGATATTAACTGGAAGTTAAAGGATAATATTTTAAATACAAAGCAGGGGAGAAATTGAAAAGAAGAATGTATTAGATAATTTATTATTGCTCATAGTGGAATGCCCATAGATGTCTCATAAAGTACATCTGAAATATATACAACAAAAATATATAAGCAACAAAGAAACATATAAAAAATGTCAGCACATAAACGATAAAGTGAACCCCTAAGTAATTAAAAGGAAAAAAGGTGATAAGTGGAAGTTTCTTGATTGCAGGTCTACCATTCAGGTTTCAGATCTTGCTGTCTGAGGCAATTTCTTAAAATAAATCTGTTTTTATATTCCCCCCATTGATTTTGTTTCTCTGGAGAGTACTTATCGATGCACACCTCAGACTACACATTAAAATCTCTGTTTTCAGCTACATCAATTGTGAGGTATGAGACACTCAGTGAGCTGAATAGTTTAAGTAAGGGACAAGGGACTTAAGAGAATGACTTGTTGAAATTATTTCACTCTCCAAGACAATATTGATGCATCAAATGGCCCTTGCCTCTCATGCAATATAGTACTTAAAGCTAGGGAAGCATCTATGTGTTTGGCTTTGGTCATCAGAAAAAAAGATATTTGTCCTTTATTTTGTTTTCCACCTATGAAAGGCTAAACGCTGTACACCTAATTTAGCGTTAATTCTGGCATTCTTCGAATTGTGCATCATCAAATAATTTGTAATCAAACAAGTTTCTAGCATTACATCTAGTCAGCCTAAAATATGAAAAATATAGCACTAGACATATCATTGCATTTATTGTTATTACATGAAAGTTCACAACCAATAGATGTAAACATTCCAGACAGCATTGGTAAATATAAATCTAAGTACTAAATATGTTAAACATCCAGAAGTTAAGATAAAATTGTATATTTAGCTTTACAAAAATAAAATAATAATACTGAATGTTTTGAAAGTAAATTGTATAAAATCAATTATTAAAAATGTCCACACAATCAAATAAATAGGAAATATACTCAGAGACAATGAGAATGCCAAAAGATATTGCTTTAGCTGAATAGGAGAAATGTTAATCAAATCTCTTTTGAAGTGATTGTGAAATAAAAAATAACATAAATCAAAATAATGAAGGTTAAATTATATTTTAAACCTAATATGTGTTTGGGCTACTAACATTCCTAATATTCAAAAAATAAACTTTGTGAAGTGCATTTAATAGTTATTTATTTAAATCCATTTTATTTCTCAAAGAACTCAAGATAATTTTTTAAAAATTTGTCTCAACTCTCAGTGCAAACGAACAAGTGAATGCAAATATATATATATATGCACACACACACACATGCACACAACCACACACACATACATACACAAAGACAAAAATCTGCACTTATATATACTATGAAACCATCTTTTCAACTAATGTGCAGAATCTTTAGCTTTTAGAATGACTTCAATAAATTTACATAGTCACGTTCAAACAAAGCTTGCAATACAGAAGCTAAATCTACAATTTATTCAACATTTTTTGAAGAAAATAAGAATTGAAAGTTAATGACCTATTGATAACATTTCCATTGCCAATTCCTTCTACTAAAATTATTTTGCTAATAATAGATTTTTGTAAAATATGCCTTGCTCTTGTTCCCCATTCTCATCAGCTAAAATAAGACGCCCTTGCGGTAATGCCAATGTTTCTTATAATAACTACAGTAGAAATTGAACATTTTTATATTTGGAAATATGAATAAATTATTGCTTTTTCCTTAAAATAAAATTTGAATGAAGTTATACAATTGTAAAATTTTTATATTTTATATACAATATCAGGCTTATCTGTGGAAATACTCCAATAAATTCATTCTATGACATTGATATTTAACTTTAGCTTTGGTTGTAACCAAATATTGAGTTTAACAACAAATCATTTGGTAATTGACCAAATGCACCAGTAATCACAACTATTCTTAAATTGGGATTTAAATTCTTAATCTTATAATACAGATTTACGATTTTAACAATCTGAAATACTCTTCGGTGAATCTTCTGAAGATGACACACTCCTAAAAACACATATTCAAGTGTAAGACTAAATTTATCAAATGTCCATAAGTGGAAAGCTCAAAGCACTTGTTGTGATTTGCCATGATGTGTCCTGAATATCATGATTCTCTTTAAGAAAGTGGAGATTAACGTGGTTTCTATGTATTCATTGTTACATGTACTAAACATCAGTGAGGACATTTTTTCTAGAAGTAGAGATATTTTAGCAGGCTACATTTCCAGAATTATGATTATCATTTTTTTTTTTTTTTTTTTTTGAGTTGGAGTCTCACTCAGTTACCCAGACTGGAGTGCAATGGCCGCTCCCGGCCACCTCAGCCTCAACCTGCTGGGCTCTGGAGATCCTTCTGCCTCAGCCTTCCAAGTAGCTGGAACTACAGGCGCGCGCTACCATGCCCGGCTAATTTTGTTTTTTTGATTTATTGTAGAGATGAGGTCTCGCCAAGTTGCCCAGGCGGGTCTCGAACCCGCGGTCTCGGGCAATTCACTCACCTCGGCCTCCCAAAGCGCGGGATTACAGGCTGAGCCACCAAGCCCGGCTGATTATCATTTTAAAAGGCTTGAAATGTTTTAAATGTTTGGACATATATTTCTAAGGTTATCCATTTTCCCATCAGCAGGAGGAGGATAATTGTATGTTTAATACAGTCAGCCCCTCTATCAAGCGTTCTCTTTCAGCAAGTCTTTTAATATTTGAAATAGTAGTTATTTTAGCTAGGTAATCAACAGTGAAGCCATCACAATGACTTTTAAAAAAATCAATGTCATGTTTTGTTCAGGCAAAATAAGTCATGACTTCATTGCAAACCATTCATAAAGGTGTTTTTTTTTAATCATGCATTCAGTATATAAATCTCAAAAATCACATTAATTTCACCGGATTTACATTTCAAAATGTCCATGGAGCTTTCTTTTTTATCAATCTATTTGGATTTCAATTGGCAAATATAATAATATATTTACAAGTGTTATACAAAAGAGGTTTTCTAGTCCATGCATTTGTCTAGATTTTAGCATGAATTATAAATTCCTCAAAAAACAGAGGAAGAAGATATTAAGAAAAGAAAGAAAAATAAAGCTATGATGCATGCTACTAGTGAAATATATTGTGTTTAAATCTATTCTATACTATAAGATAATCTAAAAAATTATAAGGAATAATAGTATTTTATAATCAATATAACTCTTTTACCAGTCAGAGTTCTCCAGAGGAACATAACCAATAGGAGATAGATTAGAAATAGAGATAGAGACGATAGAGAAACTGAGATTTATTTTAGAAAGTTGGCTCATACAATTGTGTGGTCTGGACAGCTGGAAATCCACAGGACAAACAAGCAAGCTGGAAATTCAAGCAGGATTTTTATATCACACACTTGAAGAAGAATTCCTTCTTCCCTGGGAACCCCCATCTTTTGCTCTTAAAGCCCTCACTTGATTGGATGAGGACAACTCACATTATGGAAGGTACTCTCCTTTATTTAATGTCACCTGATTTTAAATGTTAATCACATCTACAAAATAACTTTACAGCAACATCTAGATCAGAATTTAACAGAACTATTGAGAATCATTGCCTATTCAAGTGGACACACAATATTTAACTGTCCCAACTATGTCATATCAATTGCTACAAATCAAACTTAAAGAATAAATGTATTTATTGGGTTGCAGATATTTTGTAATGACTATGTATTTTATGTAAATTAATATAGCACAACATATATTTTAAATTTTTATTGTTACATGTATGCCTCTTTTGGAGATTGAAGATTACTTCAAATAGAAATCCAAGACTTATCAAGGCATGAATAAATGTAATAAAATGTTTTTCAAAATACATCTGTTAGGATACAGAAATCTGGACAATGAGAATGTTTATGTTTTTATTTACAGTCATTTAACATTCAGGGTGAATAAATATTCAAGGAAATATTTTAAATATTAATTAGTAATGTTGTAAACAACTATTCTACTAATGTAGAAAATATGAATTTTAACATATATATAAACAATTTTTATTAATAAAGGACAGATATTCAGATACACAAAAGATTTTTAGCCAATGTTTCATTGTTCTGTCTCAAGTCATTACTAGGAGAACGGAAGATAAGAGTCAAGCATAAACACATGATAAATGGCTGTGCTAGATATTTTAATAAGGTATTATAAAATGAGGCCTAAACTTATCTTGCAACCTTAAGGTCATTGCTAACTTCTGATGCATCTAATGAGAAAACAAGGGAAGTTGTTTTAAAAGTTATATAGCCCTTTTACGAGAGTTCAGATCTGTTATTTTTTGCCACTCTTCTGTGTGGAGAAAGACAAAACTGAACTTTCCTCCTCAAACCAAGCAAGGGATCAACAAAGGACCCCAACAGAGTCATAGATGTGCTTGTAGGAAAGGATGCATTTTACCTTAGATGAATTTTTGTAATCTGCAGAAATGTGTTAACTACTATCAAGACAGAGCACACATGCGTACTTGTAGATTCAAATCATGTAACAGGAAGCTGCCCTAGGCAATATGGTGAAGAGAGGGCTGCATTTCATCAGCAATATTGCAAGAGTGAAGGTTTTCCATTTTCAAATGTACACAACAGAAGGTAGTTGCGCTAGTGTCAATTTGAAAGAATTCTTCAAAAATGACCATGTGACAGGTGCAGGGACCCCTGGACAATAATGCTGGAGGGAGGCAACTGAGTGTCTCAAGAAAAGTGGCCAGAGTGCCATGGCCACATGCATTTCAAAGACCCAAAAGTCAGGGTCAAGGATGTAGAGAAGACGGAACAGGCAAGTGTCTAAAGATTCTACCAAAATACCCTGAGCAGTAGGAACCAGTGATTGGACTCCTTCTGTGGCAGGGGATATGGGGTATCCCTCAGTTGCTAGGAGGGGAACAAACACAACCCTTAAAAAGTATAGAGGCTTATCCCTTTTGTCCCTAAGCATTATATCCTCCCAAACCAGAGGAAACAGAAGTAACTCAATGAATAAGAGAAAGGTAAAAGGCCAGATGTGGTGAAGGGACAGATCATGATTTTTTTTCCCCCACTGTGAAAACATAGAACACCAGTAGATGTATTTTATTCCAGTAGCCAATAAAACACTTAACATATTATGGGAACCAATGGCTTGATATGAAGCAAATTTCCGTTTTTTACACCGACAATAACATAATGCCAAAATCTAAGACAGACTCAAGGTTTTCCTGTTAACTTGTTCATGAGGATGCCTATCATGTTCAAATATAGTTATAAACCTTGATAGAATTTAGATTTATTGCTCTGTTCAATTTTTACATTTTAAATATGAATAATTCAAGAGGACACTTCAAAAATTCATCAATGTTGCTATATTTAGTATTTATAGGGAAACATCTTTTATATTTTCACAAGCACCACATAGTTATACAAATATAAATGGTGAGTACATATCTTCAGTAAGTAATGACTTTATATATATACATATATATATACATAGTGAAGGCAGGATTTATTGAGAGGACAGAAAAGTTCCCACAGTGGGAGGGGACCCGAAGTTATTGCCTATGACTTTATGTTTAATACGAGGCCCTCAATTTAACTACATTTTCCCTTGGGGAAAAAAAGAAAGTAACATTATATTTAGTTTACTGTCTTCAACCTTTGGTCTAATCAGTCTGTTTCTGCAAATGAACTTCACACACAAATATGAACTCTCTGATTTTTTTATAAAAAGAGTGGATACTATTGAAAAAAACCCAGGAAATCAAGCATAAACTAGTACATAAATAAAATGCTCATTTAGCAATATAGCCAAATAAGATAAAATTTCCTTAATAGTATATGATTCATAATCAGTATTTCTCATATTTTATTATAATTTTTTGTAATATATATTTTGATGTCTTATAGAATTATTAATAGCAGTATAATTTGTCATGTCACTGATTTTGATTAAGCTACAGAGAAAAAAGACGAGTGTTATATAGAGAGCAAAAGATTGATACACAAAAATAGATGAAAACTTAGTTTAGGGAAAAATTCTGGATCATAGGCAATAGTATACCTAGAAATACCTAAACAGTACTGTAACATATAGAAATACTGGTAGCATTTTCCTACACCCCCCTAGCTAGTATACAAAGTCATCTTACTTTTTCCCTTCTAAATATTTCCCAAATTCATTTTTGTCTCTATTATCACTATCATTAAATTATTCTCTTCTCTAATGACACTCCAAACCACTCACCATAGACTGCCAAGTGATTTCTTAACTGGGGTCTTCACCTTTCTAATTCATCCTACATACTTCTGTTAGACGAATATCTGTAAAATATTATTTTATTAAACCAGTCACTATTTTATACATCAATCATTTTATTTATTTATTTGTTTGTTTATTTTTATTTTAAAGACATTGGGTACAATTTAAAGTTAGGTACATAAGTGGTCAGCATACAGGTGAAGTTTGGGCCTCCCATTGGTCCTCACTTAGACTGGTTTAGAATCTGGTACTCTTATTAGTGTTATGTGCCCTCCTTTGTCTCTCCCCTGGCAGTGACCCACTACTGCCAATCCATTTCATGTAGAATTATGATAAATGTTCAGGGTCCAATTATGAGTGAGAACATGTGGTACTCGGGTTCTTTGTTTTTGTGATAGAACACTTACTTTATTGACTATTATGTTTTGTCCTGCATAAGGCAAACTTGGTCGCCTCTTCCCTGAAATTCAAAGTTTCCTGGGGGTACATATTAAACAAGTAATTTATCTTTTAAATGTATAATTACTGGCTGAGCACGGTAACTCAAGCCAGTAATCCCAGCACTTTGGGAGACCGAGGCGAGAGCTCAGGACCAGGCTGGGAAACTTGGTGAGACTTCGTCTCTACAATAAATAAAAAAATAAGCTGGGCATGGTAATGCGCACCTATAGTTCCTGCTACTTGGAAGGCTGAGGTGGAGGGATTGCCTGAGCCAACAGGTTGAGGCTGTGGTGGCCGTGAACGTGCCAACTCAAAAATAAAAATATAAATAAATAAATAAACAAACAATTACTAATTATTATAATTTCTATAAAGAAAATGGAAATGGACACGGTGGTATGAGAGAAAGGGATCTATTAATGAAAATTTTAAAAGACTTTCTTTGAAAAGCCAATATTTGTGTCAAAATTTGAAAGACGGAGACAGAAGACCCAACCTAGGAAGATTTGAAGCACAGGTAATTGTATAGATTATGATAGGGGAAATATTTGGTACACATGAGAAATTCAAGAAGAGCTAGGTTTCTGGATCATAGAGGGAGGAGATGTTGGGAGCTGTCTAGTAGGGTGATCAAATGAGGTCTGGGAGGACAGATTAGTGACTTTTTTCCCAAGTGCAATGGGAAGTTGACAAAAGCTCTTGAGAATCACAATGCAAAGAAAGGAGAAGAGGCTCTACATAGATGAGACACATATATGAGAGTATTGCAGAAATCCAAGTGGGAGGGATTAGGATTTTGCTTAAGAGCTTGAGAGTATGTGTATTTGAAAGTTATTTTTACAGAATTAACAGAACTTGCATATGTCTGTCCTATAACTTAGAATGATACCCCTGCCGTAACTGTTCTACTTGACTTTGAAGAAAGCTTAAGCTATAGTTCCAGCCTACATGACTGCCATGATTTTCCATGATTTTGCTGTCTAAATTCCATTCTGTTCATGTCGATCACCCTGTCCCCTGCAGCTTTCTTATGCCTCTTGCTCACCTTGCAGTAATTTTCCTGCTCCCAACTCCCCACTTCATGTCCAGATTTATACTTAATAGTCCATCTAAAGCCTTCTATCTGAATAAAGCTTCCTTTCTTCTCCAACTATTCTAAATGCCACTATTTTAATTGTATATCACAAGGGTTAACTAATATTTCCTTAATGATTGCTAATTGTTTTTTTTTAAGTAAAATGGAAAGGTTCTCAAAGATAGAAAAAATATAATTTTGTCATTCTTTCATTTATCCAGCCAACATAAGGGTGTCAGAATTAAAATAATTGTAATTATTTAAATGCAATATCAATTACATATATAATAAAATCACCTTTTCTAAGAGTCACTCTCATCATGTACGAGTTAGGAATCACCTTATTTCAGTAGGCAAAACTCTGTTCTATTCTTTAAAAATTCTATAAAATATATATTGTTTAACTGATTTTAGCAACTCAGAAATGTTCTTTGAATATATGTAGTAGTTTGAGATATGATTCAAAGAAATATTTAAATATTAAAATATATTTAGTATTTCAATTAGTTTTTGGATTAAATATACTTAGAACATTGGCTTAGATTCTAAAAACATACTCAGTATGATAGCTCTAGGTTTAGTGGTCTGAAAAATAAAATTAATATTATTCATATTTATGAAAAAATTTAGGATAACTCTTACTTCGGATAACATTGAAGAATAAACTGTTTAAAGGATTAGGTCTTTTAGAAACATTGGTTAAATTTTTTCATGGATGTTTAAAAAATGATTGGTTAATGTAAACCGAACAGTAAAAAAAGTCCAATTTTTGGAAATGGGTAAAAGACACAAAGAGACATTTCGCCCAAGAGCATATACAGATGATAAATAAACACATGAAAAGATGTTCAACATCATTAGCCATTAGGAAAAGAAAAAGAAAAAAAAGACAAGAAGATATCACTACACACCCATGAAAATATCTAAAATAGCTGGGCTTGGTGGCTCAGCCTGTAATCCCGCGCTCTAGGAGGCTGAGGTGAGTGGATTGCCTGAGCCTGCGGGTTCAAGACCCACGTGGGCAACTTGGCGAGACCTCAGCTCTACAATAAATCAAAAATTAGTAGGGCGTGGTAGCGCGTGCCTGTAGTTCCAGCTACTTGGAAGGCTGAGGTGGAAGGATCGCCGGAGCACAGCAGGTCGAGGCTGCGGTGGCCGGAGCAGCCACTGCACTTCAGTCTGGGTGACAGAGTGAGACTCCAACTCAAAAAAAAAAAAAAAAGAAAATATCTAAAATAAAAATAACTTAGTAACACCACCAAATGCTGGAGAAGATATAGAGAACTCATTGCACTCACACATTGCTGGAGAGAATAAACTGGTACAATCGTTCTGAAAAGCAGTTTTGCAGTTTCTTTAAAAACTATACACATAATTACCAACTGGCCAGGCAATTAATATTTTATAATTGCAGCTGACATTTATCCCCGAAAAATCAAAACTTATATCCAGAGAGTTACCTACACACAATTCTTCATAGAAACTTTATTTGTAATAGCCAAAAACCACAAACAATTAAAATGGATAAACAAATTGGGGCCACAAAACTACTGACACCAAAGGACTACTGCAAAATGTTAAGTGGATCTCAAGTGCATTACGCTGAGTGATACAAAATCAATCTGAACAGGTCACAATGTATAAACCAACGTGTGTACAATTCTCACAATGAAAACAAAATATATAGAAAGAAAGTGGTGGAAACAGATTAGTGGCTGCCAAAAGGTGGAGGGCAGGTGAACAGATTGAAGGAATATCACAAGTGAGTTATTTCTGGTGTTGAAATAGCATATCTTGATTGTGATGGTGGTTACACAAATTTACACATGTGGCCAAAGGGCATGAATTATACAGTAAATTATAATAATATCAATTCTTAATTTTTATAAATTGTAAACATTGAGAGAAAAATTGAAGAGTGTATAGAACATTCCTGTGTTCCTTTGCAAATATCTGAATATGTTGAAGTCAAATACAATATAGGGGTAAGGGTCTAAATAAAAATCGTTTTATTGGGAAACAAGAATAGCAATTTGGGGCAAACACACAGAACGAGTAGTATTCAGTATGTTTAAAGACAAAAAGAAGGTTGGAGGTTTTATAAAAAGTGAAACGTTAGGCGTTTTTTTGAAACAGAGTTCATTGGCACTAGTAAAGTTTTGGGAAGCCGACAAGCTCTGATTGCTGAGGACTGCAGTGAGTAAAATTAGTGTTAGAATTGCAGAAGGTTGTTGCAGTAGTTTTAGATAAAACTGGTTTCAGATTACAACAGGCAATTTCAGCAACCAGCCTTGCAGAGAATTACATTCTTGGAGTAATGTTACAGTGCTTTTTCCCCTGGAGTCTCTACTCTGGGTTTTTTTGGGTAAGCCAAGCATGACACAATTTGTATGATCATCTTTCACAAATCCATAATTATTTTAAAATCAAAAATAAATTATCAACTATATATTCATTTTCTAGGGTCTCTATAATAAAATACCACAGGGTAGTTCCAGAGAATGGATGTACAAGATCAAGCTGTTGCAAATTTGATATCTCCTGAGATCTCTGCTTTTTGCTTACACATGGCCACTGTCTTCCTGTGTCCTCAAGATGCTCTTTCCTTTGTATATGCGCATACTTTGTATCTCTTTATCCAAATTTTCTCTTTCTATAAGAACATTAGTCAGAATTCAGCCCGCTCTACCTCCAAATACAGTCATGTTCTGAGAAACTGGAGTTCAAGTCATCAAATATAAATTTGAGGGGAACAAAATTTATCCATAACTGTTATTTGATTTCGTGTTATTTAATTGAAATAAAACATTTCTCTTAAGTAAAAATATTAAAATATTGTTAAGTAATATTCTTCCCATAACCTGATGAAGAAAATATTTCTGGAAAGCAAACAGTATATATCATGAGGTTTCATAGTAAAAAACATTTTTCCTAGCCTTTACAATTTTTTAAAAGGTATATAATAACATATTTAGCTAGCAAATTATGATCAGAAAATTGTTTATAATGTAAAAACAATAGGAGGAAAACTTAATATGTAGCACCAAGCCATTGGTAGACATACACTTTGAAATACTCAAATATAGAATTAAATTTGTGGATATAAAATATTGTCTACTACTTAGGATTAAACTTACAGTATATCAGGTTACAAAAGTATATGTACAAAATTATATATTTTAAAGACAGAAAGAAATGCTGACAAACTATCACAAAAAGCAACATGGTAGCAGTAGTTTGTTATATTAGAGAACAATTTTATTTTTACCTTTTTTTGTCAAATTTCTCAATATTTTATAATTAACAGACTATGTTATAATTAAATACATATTATATCTATCAAATATACATGCTTTATGAGGTTTTACCCAATATGAGTCACTCAAATATAATAACATAAGAAGAAAATATTGAGGAATGATTTTATTCCCACTCAAGTTTTATTTTTTTGTTTTTTGTAATATTTGCTAATATTTTATAATTTTAAGTACTATATCCATGATCACATATTTATTTTTTACACAATAAATTAATTTTTATATGGCTATATAATTTATATAATTACAATTGTAAATATTATAAAACAATACAGTAAGAATATATATACGTTTTTACTTAATATTTTCTCACAATTTTTTAACTCTTTTCTTATAAATAGTTATTCATTGAATTATTACTTTTGTTAAATTCCAGAAGTTGCACTGCTTGGCAAAATAATATCAGAACATATTTTATGTCTTTATTACAATCAAAAAATTGTCTTGCAAAAGGATGTTACCAGATCAAATTGAAACCATTATTGCAGTGGTACCTGATTTTCCCACCACCTAAGCATATGAAGAATATCATTAAAATTTTTTGCTAACTTAGTGAAAATATTATCACTTTAGTTAATTTGTATGTACAAAGTAAAATCTGGCTCCATATATGTTAGGTTTTCTTATTTCTTCTCTAGTATGAATTGCTTTTTCAGGTTCATTTTCATGTTTTTTTAAAATTAATATAGGCCATAAATATATCATTCAAAATATTTTATAGAAATAAAAATGTTGGGAATGTAATTATTAGTAAGTACTCACAAATGAATACTTTTCTATAAGGAACTGAAATGGTTTTGGTACTATATTAACTATATAATTTTAAGACACTATAATAGGGCTTTTAAAAATATACTAGAGTAGGGGATTCAAACTTGTTTAGCCCCACTCCTAGCTACATAATCTTCATAAGAATTTAATCTATAATTGAAGCAATCATTAAAAGCAGTCGCACAAAAACATGCACAGCATGGGAGATTCCAGATAGCTAAATCAGAATTGTATATTTCTTAAGCTGCTTTTCTTTATTTGCAAGACCTTGTTTCCAGTTGCTAAAATTAGCAATACAAGCAAATTTAAAGAGTATATGATCCTATTTTTTATTTTTATAAATAAATAAATTATCCAGGAAATTTAGAAAATACTTTTAAGGTAATGTAAATGATTTTATGCAAAATCAAAGAGCAGACAGGAGTCCTAATTTTACTCAAACTCTTTGCCTACTATGCAATTAACAATTTTAATATACAAATTTTAGCAATGCTTTAAACCTTCATACCAAATGTAAAATTTCAAACCAATCCTAAATCAAGTTTCATATTCTAGAGCTCTCAATTATACTAGCACAATAATATAAGCTGCAAGAGAAGATATATTTAATCTTTGTTGTAAATACTCTATTTTTCCAAGTTGAGCAGATGACTTTTTTGTCTCTTCTTTTTAAAAATAAAGTAAATAAATAATTTATAAACATCAGAAATAGTATGGAAGATAATCATTCATTTTCAAACAGTAATACTGCATTAGATCTTGAAATTTAGTATACTAGTAGCTTGCACAAATTAATATTTGAAAAGCAAGATTAATTCAACAGGCATTTCTAAACAAGTCAGATGTATAGGTCTCACATGATAAGAAATATCTCTACAGAATGAGATTGAAAAGAACTTAAATATGATTTTCAATTTACTTGCCTTGTCTCTTTTTAAAAATTTCTTAATTATTAGAAGTGTTGAAATTAACAAAATCGGTTAACTAATTATCAACTTTTTTCTGAAAAAAATGCAATGAGAATAAGTTATAATTTTAGAAATCCTAATTTTTGACTAGAAAATGAACTCTCAAGATCATTAATTTTTTGCTAGCCCTGTCTGGTGGGTAGGTGCTTTAATCTGTAATTAACATAGAAAGATATAATTGTGTATACTCAAATAGCAGTTCTTGCTAAGTTCATGTCCAGTGAACTGAAAATTAAACTTTAGCTATAATAGAGTTTAGCTATTCTTTGAGATTAAAAGAGTTCCAATTTAGTAAAAAGCAAATTGAAGGAAGTTCACTAGAAACTATTGTTAATTTCTTTGCTAGAATAAATTACAATGCAAGTTTTCATCAAACATGCCCTGAATCTGATGACTTCAGTTTTAATCCAAGAATCCTTGAGGGGTCACCGTGTATCTCTGTTGATAAACTAAACACTTTAAGAGTTTAGTTTATAGGTATACTTTGATAGTAACTACTTTTGCAAATCACGTATATGCATGACCTAATGAACATGTCAAAGTGAAATAAAACTTAGAGATGAATCTCTAAATTTCACACATTTTATTTGAGAAACAATAGTTGCAATAAAGCATACACATGTCTGAAGAACAAAAAGAAGGTTGAGAGTTTTATAAGAAATATTATATATGGCTATATAATATTATATATATAAATATTATATATGGCTATAAAAAAAATCTCATCACTAGAGAAACTTTTGGAAGCTGGCAAACTCTCACTGGTAAGTGACAGTGGTAGGTAAAACCAGTACTAAGGTCACAGCAGATCATTTCAGCAGCTACTAAGTAAAAGGTCTTAGGGTTATATCAGGTCATTTCAGCAACTGGGCTTGTGGTGGACAATTTAATTTCTGGAGTATATGCTATGTGTCCTGAGTACTTTTTCCCCTGGTTCTTCTAATCTGGTTTAGCTAGGTATGACAAGAATGACCCAATTTCTCTAACTTTCACAAGCCCCAGAACCATGGTGAGAGCAGAGGAAATGCAAGAGAGTTATATACACAAAAGAGGTAATGCAGCCGAATTTTTAAATTTTACAGACAAGGACACTGAGTCTCAGAGATAGAGTCATAGAATCAGACTATTATCTAAATGTTCCTGTCATAAGTCCAATGGGAAATCATACATCGGGAAAAGATTAGGCTACAGACAGAAAGCTGTGAGCAAATAGCAAAGACAAAAAAGGACTCCAGGAAGAGAAGAAACATGAAGACATAAACCTGAAAACAAGTCATATTTAGATGGATGGAGAAGAAAAAGCAGACAATATAGAGATAATGTTTAAACAGCACATTTATAGATTTCTGATGTGTAGGTGCTTCTTTGGAGATATTTCCTAGGTTCCTTATTTCCAGGTTTGACTTCTATGAGAACATTAGAAAACTTAAAATTAATTAACTGATTTTGTCATCCACTTTCTTTGAAACAATCAAACCCTGATCTTCTCAGTTTAGCCATATATGAGGAATGAAATAGAGAACACCATTTACTTCCCCGAATTTCTCTTTTCCTTGGTAATTTCTTGCTTTTCTCAACTATTACAGTTATATTGTCTTCTAAGAGATACATTAACTTTTTGGCTAGTGAGTCCCATCTGATTATAACACATATAAAGATGAACACTTAGACACGACTTGGCCTCCACAAGGCAAAAAGAGCAAGATACATTTAGATAACTCTCTCAGAATCAGGTGTCTGAGCTCTCCCAACTTCTGACTTTATCCCTAGTAGAAATCTTATTTTAATCATTACTACCTGAAAACTCTCAAACATTTTAAAATCAACCCTCAAAGTCTATACCTGAGAAATTCTGATCCCAAGAAGTATAGATTTTAGTTCAAATGCCAAAAACTAAGTTTTCTTTCAGTTTTGTGCCTGAGAAATTCTTCCCTAGAAAAATGACACCAGGAATATCTATTTTCTCCAAATATTCTCTTAACTTTTAAAAAAAATTCCTCATCAGTAGTATTACAAGAATGTATTTGTGATTAATAAAATAAAATAGCAGAGTTTGACAAAATGTTATCTTGGATATGCATTAATATGTGGCAAATATTATATATAAACATTTATTTTAGAAATTAAGAAATGCTCAATCTTGTAATAGAAAGCTGACAGTCACTATAGTTATTTCTAACTCAATCCTATCTGCCCCTTAACTTGGCTAAGCAATGATCATGTCTTAATTACAACTTGATAGCTAGAATTACTCAGGAAGCTCCAACTATTAAGTAAAGAGGAGAAATACTATGTGATGCAACCTATTCATATAGTCATCATATATTTGAGATGTATGATGAGAGCTTACCATGTCATAGGCATTGTTTTATAAGTAGAAAAAAGATGAAGGCAATCAATACTGTGGTAATATAAAGTAAGACACACTACTAACAGTTTGAAAAATCATTGTTTTTGAACTTAGAATAGCAAATGAAGTTACAACATTTCAAATGTTGACAATTAAATAGGGTTAAATAAGAGTTTTTTAATTTGCATTGTTAAGAAATTTAAGAGTGCTTCTAATGCTCTTATATTAATACACACATTTTCAACATCAAAATTCATTATATCTGGTATATTTATTCAGCATACTTTTGATAATTGCATAGGTAGTAGGGTTACAGAATTAATCAGTGACATGGTCACAGTACAGACTAATTTGAATGAGAATGTTAAAATTAGATCATTAGCAATCTGCCTTTTGCCTAATGACAGGGTATCCACTGCAATTACTAATAAAAAGGAACAAATAACATTTTTTAGCAAAGGGTAGTATTTAACTGCACATAGCATATATAGTGGAACACTCTAAAAATATTGGACATAAGAAACATTATGCTTAATAGAGAATGAAGAATGTATTTAGTAGAATTTTAACTGAAGAAAAACTTACAACCCCTTCTTGCTTGAAATAACATTGCTGTTGGTTGCTGACATGCACATAAGGTAGAATCACTTCCTCCCCTAGAAAGCTTACTGAATATCATAAACTTTAACCAGCGACTGCAGATGTGCTCTTAATTTCTCCTTAGTCTCTGCAGATCCAACTTCCATTCTTCTCCAGCTTTTTTTTGTGAGAAATGACACTCAGAGACTGCATCCGTAGACTACCTGGCTCCTAACTTGCTGGTGAATCTTTGTCTCAAGACATATAATTGTAGGAGGGCAGGGAAGGATGGAGAAAAAGGACTGGGGTACTTTTTTTCCCCCCAGACACTATCTTTCCTGAGTGAACAGGAGTGAGTTGTGCTCCTTCTATGGGAGAGGCCTTCCACACTCACAGAAGTTTTTTTTGGATTAATTAACAATTCCCTGGGCTTGCCACTTCACACCTAGAGGTGGTAACATTTCCCAGCAGTCCCTAGCCCTGAGCAGCTCACTCTGCCTTCTGACTAAAGGTGTGACTCTCTCACACCTTTAGAAATAGCAGTTTCCTGAGCTGTTCTCAATAACCCAGCTGGAATATGCCAACTCCACTCAGTCATGCTTCTGACTGAAAAATAGCATCCTGCAGCGACTTGGGATCCTGTAGACAGAGAAAATACTGGAGACTAGAAATAACTTTATAAATTCCATTTTAACCCCCAGGCTCTTTTCAACGAACTCTCAGATTGCATTTATCTTTCAGTGTGTGCAGAACCATTCTGGTTCTGACTGAACAAAACAACTGTGGAATAGAGTGAGGGGTGTATTGCTTTTTTGCTATAAAGTATTGCAATGATCCTTTGCCATATTTACCTTTACTAAAAGGGTAATATGTCCATGTAATGAATACACATGTGTACTCATAAATCTAATTTTTTTTTAAAAGGTAATTATATAAGATCCATGCTCACTAATCATCAGAGAAATGCAAATCAAAACCACATTGAGATACCACCTAATCCCAGTAAGAATGGCCATTAAAAAAAAATCCATGGCACTTCTTAGAATTTCCCCAAATATTTCACTTCATTCTAACCGCATTATTTTATTACATAGCCTAGTAACAAATAAAACATCTCACTAGACTCACATTTCTTTTCTCTAGAAACATAATTATCACTTAATTTATATGTCAAGGCATAATTTTACTTATACTAAACTAACTAAAAAGGCATATTAACATCTAAAGACAAGGGGAGACACCCCCCCCAAATTGGAATTCTCTTTTGGAAGGCAGGCTCCTGGTAGTACAAGCTTTCCCTCTAGGTAAGTGTCCTAGGAACCTATCAGCATCAATGTACCAGATAGCATTGTTATCAGAGGCTACATTTGGCTTAGTGGATTTTTTTTTTGAGAATCTTTCATCATGTTTGCCAACTTCATGATGGGTGATTTACAAGTGCATCTGCCCACATCACACTGACTGTTCATCAGTTTTTGACCCAAAATGGCATGACCCCCATGTTCTTCTTTCCCTATTCATCTGATCTCACTCCAAGGAACTTTATTTGTTTCCCCAAATGAAAAAAAGCCCTCGAAGGGAAACATTTTGCTGATGTGGAAAAGGTGAAACAAAAAATAGCAGAAACACTAAAACGAATCAAATTTGACAAGTTCAAAAACTGTTTTGAGGAATGAAAAAGCCTGTATACAGATGTATTGCATCGAACGGAGAGTACTTTTAAGGTGACTAAAGTTTAAGCATGTAAGAATACATACACAATTTTTATAAATAAATTCTGCTTTTGAGAGGTCTCCCTTTTTATAATCAAAATATGGATTATTAGAGGTTTTTATTTTTTGTAAGCGTCGATTTTACCTATATATAATACTTTTAATTGTAAAAATGTTTACAAAGTGCTATTAAATAGCTCTAAGTGTAGAAAATTAAGTCTCAAATATTTTTTTTAGATTAACAGAAGTGTAAACCCACTTAGCTGTCTTGAGAAATATTGTATCTCCATCTCTTAATAGGCACATAGTTTTAAGAATTATATATATATATATACATAAAATAGATAGATTCAAAAATGATCACATCATAATCAGGAATTTATAACTCTGAAGCCCAAATGAAACATTCTTGAATGTTTTTCCTACATAATTGCATTTAAAATTTTTAACATAATAAACCTATTTTATTTAATTCAGTTTTAACAAAATAAGCTTATTTTATTTAATTCAGTTTTAACTGGCAAAGTACCTGGGTCAGGTTAATTTGAAGTTACATCATGTTTCCTCTAAATCTGTAACAATATTTGTATAAGGTCATACACATTTCTGCAATTGTTTTTTGTCCCAAAACACAACTTTTTTCTTTTCAAACATAATCTGATAGAAATGTCTGTATACATAGTTTATGTATTTGTTATCTATTATTATGTATTACATTACCCCTTAGTGCCTTAAAACAACAAATATTTATTATCTCACAATTTCCCTGCCTTAGGAATTTGGCAGTGGCTAAGCTGGAATAGCTGTGCCTCGGGATCTCTTGTGAAGTTGAAATACAGATGATGGACATCATCTGAAGGCCTGATTAATGCTGAAGGATCACTTCTAGGCTCACATATATTTCCTGAGTATCGGTAAGAGGCCTCAGTTCCTAATCACATGGAGCTCACCCCAGAACATAATAGCTGTCTTCATTCTGCAGGTTTCTAAAGGAAGTAGTGAAAGAGATAGAAAGAGAGAAGCCACAATGTTGGAAGTGACATACCATTCCTTCTGCGATTTTCTATGGTCACATAGGACCAAAGCTGATACAGTATAGGAGGGAATAATACGAAGCCATAGGTACCAGGAGTGGATGTCTTTAGGGACCATCTTGGAGGCTAGCCTACAGAGTAATTTATGTTTAAATTTAAGTTAGCATATTATCATTAGTCATCAAGTAATGTAAATACCAGTAATTCTCAGGTCAGGAGGAGGGTAGATAAAAATAAAGCATACTCCTGAGTTCATGGTCCCTGACAATAATGCAAATATGCCTGCAATACAATAAAAGTGTACAGAAAATGGAAATCAGTCATAGTGCTGGTGCTACTGTTGTGTTCAATGTTTTGATTTATTTTGTTTTTAATCTCAAGTGCTAGTTAAATAATGGTGAGTTCTGAGAATAATATGATAATAGAAAGAGGGGGAAAATGTTTCTATAATCATCATTTCAGAAATGATACAGAGTAAAAATATTAAATAACTATATAAGACCTTCAAAATCTGAAATTTTTTAGAAGTTGTATAAATATAAATTAAATAACCCTTCATTAGAAAGTTTATTTTATCTTGTGATTATTTAAACACCCATCATTTTTATTCATCTAACTAATTTTCAAAAATAAATCTAATTCTGCCAGGCAAGAGATTTTATACACACAAGGAAATGTCAAGAAATATAGATTTTTAAACTTAACACTCTTTCCCTCAACATGGCATTTATTTTACTCTCATGACTACTTAACAACACATTTATTAACCCCTATTCTCACAGTAACTAATAAATGAACATGTTCAAAAAATTTCTTTGCTTAGACCTTGGAAAGCCACTTAAAAGGATAAGTTGAGCCGGGCTCAGTGGCTCAGCCTGTAATCCCGCGCCTTGGGAGGCTGAAGTGAGTGGATTGCCTGAGCCCGCGGGTTCGAGACCCGCCTGGGCAGGCGAAACCTCATCTCTACAATAAATCAAAAAAATTAGCCCGGCGTGGTAGC
>CAUYQG010025182.1:0-39922 GCA_963574415.1 Tarsius wallacei | reverse complement strand
TATATTGTGTAAATTTAACTTGATTCTATTAAGCCAAAAACCTTACACTAATTATAGCTAAAACTGGCTTTCAAAAGAATGTGGCCAGTCCAGAGTATGGGCCGGGTTCTTAAGAATGCAGTCCAGCCCAGAGTAGACAGTGGGCCACTTCTTGGAAAGACTGATTACAATCTCTTAACAAAATGGCTACTCTAAAATCTTATATTCTATATAGCTATACTAAACTTAAACCTATGATTCTAATACAAAAAAGCTTGCAATTATATTGAGGCTCTCGAAAGTGACCTGAGTTGGAATTATACTTATATAATGGCCAAAACCGCAGTCTGTGAGAAATGGGAGCAATGAGTTTCCAAGGCTAACCATGCCCGTTGTAGTTTCAGAGCCTCATGCTTAGATCATCAGAGTTCTTCCTGGTTAAATATGCCAAATATTAAAGAGGGAGGAAATGGCGTCTACAGCTCCCGAACACTTCCTAGTGGTCTCGGGGTCCAGGCCCTCCCTGATCCCTAACGCTCAGTGGGCCTCTGTGGCCGGCTACCAACAAACCCCTAAATATTTAAGGGGACTTTGAAATAGCAGGTCATGAGCGGAGGAATGAAAGCAAGACCCACTGCAGGGCCAGCTGTGGAAGTTAAAGAAAGAATACAGTGAACTTCTATTCCTTCTTTTTTGGAAACAAAGAAAAAAAGTGTTGAGTTGTCTATTAATTTCCATGTGTGCCTTCCCACTTACAACATGATAAGTTCCTAAGAGGCAGAGATTGTGATTTTGAGGCAGGGTAGCTAGCAAGGGTTAGACATAGACAGATAAATTTCCTGTAGGCAGGTTTTAGGAAGTGTTCAGACATTTTTTAAAAATTAAATTTTACTCTAGGCCAAGCTGCAGCCTACCCCACCTCCTTGGCAAATCCAAAGAAAATCCCATTAGATGCAAGAGTAGGACAGCCCAACTTTGCAATTCATGAAACTTTCAGGTTCCCAGTCTAAGGCTGAATACCACCCCCTTAAATTACCAAAGCCATAGAAATGATATTAAGACCATCTTTTAGTTCAGGAACTTGTGAATTAGAAATGTCTGACAGGTCTCCTGCAAAAGACAAGGTGGTCAGGGGAAGCCCACCCCTCTTCATCTCCCCCCTCAGGAGCCCAGAGATGTCAATCTCCAGAGTGGCAGTTACCTGGGCTACACCCTCTTTAGTATATCAACCATCGGGAAGGTATATCAGGTGTATTGTAAAGAACAAAGGTGCAGTTTCTTTCACCAATTTGCCAGCTCTGACGTCTCCCTTTCTTTTCTCCCTTCTTTCTCTAATAAATTTGGTTTTAAAACTTTGCTGTGGTTGGGCTTGGTGGCTCAGCCTGTAATTCCGTGCCTTTGGGAGGCTGAGGTGAGTGGATTGCCTCAGCCTGCGGGTTCGAGACCCACCTGGGCAACTTGGTGAGACCTCATCTCTACAATAAATTTTAAAAAATCAGCCGGGCATGGTAGCCCGCGCCTGTAATTCCGGCTACTCGGAAGGATGAGGCGGAAGGATCACCGGAGCCCAGCAGGTAGAGGCTGTGGTGGCCGGGAGCGGCCACTGCACTCCAGTCTGGGTGACAGTAAGACTCCAACGCAAAAAACAAAAAACAAAACAAAACAAAACAAAAAACTTTGCTGTGTACAAAGACCACTTTTATATCTAACCCTGAATAGTAACTCAGATCTTTAAAATAAAAAAATATATATATATAAAATTGGCTGAACAATCTAACATTCATTTTAGCAATGAGTCATTAGCTCGGCCTAGTGGTGCACGCCTGTAGTTCTAGCTACTTGGAAGGCTGAGGCGGAGGGATCGCCTGAGCCCAGCAGGTCGAGGCTGCGGTGGCCGTGAGTGTGCCACTGCACTCCAGCCTGGGTGACAGAGTGAGATTCCAACTCAAAAACAAAAACAAAAACAAACCACACACACAAAAACAAAAACAAGAAAAAAACAGAAACGAGCCAAAGAATACACGAGTTTTGCACCACATCCCACCCTGCATCAATTTTATCCTTCTCAGAGCCTTGCCTATGTACGAAGCAATATTATCTGTTGTTGATGCACGATGGCGTTGGTAGACACTGTAGCTCCAATCAAGCCTGACCTGTGCTAGAGACCCCAGAAGATGCCCAGAAGACTGTTGTCCTCAAGTTCTCCATGGTAACCATGTGTGACAGAAAGGCCATGATCAATACTGAGGATGTGTCAGAACAGATGCAGCAGGACTCCGTGGAGTGCG
Source organism: Tarsius wallacei (assembly GCA_963574415.1). Classification (NCBI taxonomy): domain Eukaryota; kingdom Metazoa; phylum Chordata; class Mammalia; order Primates; family Tarsiidae; genus Tarsius; species Tarsius wallacei. Next base: position 37,655 of record CAUYQG010025182.1, on the reverse strand, counting down.
CTACTCAGGTGTTGGAGAAATACAACATTAAAAAGGGCACTGTGGCTCATATTAAGAAGGAGTTGACAAGAAGTACAATCCCACCTGGCATTGCCTCATGGCGAGGAACTTTGGAAATTATATGACACATGAAACCAAACACTTCAGCTTGGTCCAAACGGCCATCCTTCTGTTCAAATCTGGTTAAAAGCATGTACTGTGCCACACATCCAGTGATACATTCACAAACAAGGACTGTAACCTAACTTGCAAATACTAGAGACTAAAATTTTCAGCCTTGCTAAGTGAACACCTCTCTCTTTGAATCTTTTTGAGTTTTGTACCGGGTATTTGCTATATTAGTTTTTTGTGGTTATAAAACAATGATCAAAACTGTTTACATTTCTATTTATTTTCTAGTCCTTTCTTCTGTCCCATGTCTTTCTTCCTCTCAAAATCCATTACTTTAAAAAATATACCTGCTGCACATGTGAAAAAAAATCTATTGAATTGGTTCATGTTTAGAATATATTTTTTAAAATCCAGTTCCTTCTATCAAAATTGATGATTGGAGATAATTCTATTCTCCCAAGAGATAGTTTTTATTTATTTATTTATTTATTTATTTATTTATTTATTTTTGAGTTGGAGTCTCACTCTGTCGCCCAGACTGGAGTGCCGTGGCCGCTCCTGGTCACCGCAGCCTCGACCTGCTGGGCTCTGGCGATCCTTCCGCCTCAGCCTTCCAAGTAGCTGGAACTACAGGCGCGCGCTACCACGCCCGGCTGATTTTTTGATTTATTGTAGAGATGAGGTCTCGCTTGCCCAGGCGGGTCTTGAACCCGCGGGCTCAGGCAATCCACTCACCTCTGCCTCCCAAAGGCGCGGGATTACAGGCTGAGCCACCGAGCCCGGCTATGTCACAATTTTTTATTTCACAAGAAATAATTCAAATATAAGAAATAATTATTAATCTTGGAAATAAATAGAAAAAGTACTTTTATAAAGTGAAACAGTTTTTGAAAGCTTTTTAATTGTGTAGCAATAAATGATTGATTAAATAAACTAAATCATAGCACATGTTTATTATAGAATATTGTTAGTTATTAAAAATCAAGTTCTCAAAATATGTTATAACATGAGATCATCATGATTTAATATATTAGATTAAATAACTGAATTATAAAGTAATTCTTACAACTTGATCAAAAGTTGTCCAGATAAGTAAACAGAAAAATTATAGATAGGTTGATAGACTTATATGATCACCAAAAGGTTAACAGTAATTTTTATATATTAACTGTGAAATTAATATATTTTTATTTTCTTCTTTATGTGTTTAGAATAGAATTACTGAATTTCCTACAATAGATGGCATTTTTTTCACAATATTTTTTTCTTTCTTATAGAAACATATTCATGTGAGTCCTAATCTTTTTCTTTTATGTTTACTGGCTATAGTTGGCTATAGTTGGTACATTTTTAAGTTGATTATTTCTCTTCAAAACATTTTTTTCATTTCCTGGAGTTTGCATGCATGAAAATTAATGATCATACAGCTTTCTTTCATTTATAGTAACCCAATATTTGACTCGACATAGAACTAAAAAAAAATAAATTAAATTAAATACTCAAAGTTACTGTGGGAGTTTCATGTCATTAAAAGACTCTGTCCTTCAAGAAGTACTACAATGTAAAATGCTGCAATCACTATTGATTCCTATGAACTGGAAAGACTGATATACAACGTAAACATAGTAGAAAAGACAAAGAAACTCTAACATTGCTTAGCATGATGACATAAAGGGGCATTTTCTCACAATTGTTAAAGAATAATTCTACAGAATTACAACCACCATTAGAAAACTGTTTCTATCTGTAACATGGATTTGGGCTTTACCACTTGTGTTTGTGTATGTGTAAGTAACTCATTGGACACCAAAAAATAATGGGGAGAAATAGGTACACCTCACTAGAGGAAATCTCCCAATGGAACTAAATTTAGAGAGCTAAAGACAGCCTCAGAGCCTGTTGGAATATGTTCATGTCCCCTAATAGCAGCAAGTGATGTATCCTATGGCAAAAATGAGCCAAATGAGAGGAGTGTGGTTGGCTAAAGGAGCCAGGAGACTTACATGCAGGAGTTTTGAGAAACAAAGCAAAAGTGGTGGTCCTGAAAACAGAGCTATCCCTGGTAGTCCTGAAAGAAAAAGAGTAAGGACCTGAGGCATATTCATGAAATCTGAAATAAATGCACTTGCCATGGCCCACGAGTACCATTATATCTCAAGGTTTGACTAAATATTTATTTTCGTGTCTCCACATAGTCATCGCTATTAGACATAACAGCTGCCCCAATAAGGTCTGCTATAGTCACAGAGACCTGGTAAGTGGTAAATTAAAATTAAGAATGATAAAATAGAACAGGAGCTTTATTACACTCATTTTTTAAAACCCAGATGTGGTGACAGCATCATGGGAGTAAAGGAATTCGGAGACGCCTGTCTAGGTCAGATCAAAGTACAACATGGAGAGACAATCACAGAGCAGAACGGACTTGGAACTGGTCATGATACACACAAAGTTTTTTTCCCTGAACATTCTAGTGAGAAGTAATCTTTGAAAGGGCTAGAACAGGAGGGAGGAATACTGAAATCAGGGTTACACATACGCATTTGGAGGCTAAGTGATCACTTGAAATTCAGTTCAGTAGAAACATATTGAGTTTCTTCAAGTGGTGGAAATCACTGTGTTTGCAAATGAGAGAAAATTCCTACCCAAGTTAAAAAAAATAGGTCAAATCAATCCTTCGATGTAAATCATTCAGATTGTATCAAAGTCATAAAGCTGTTCCTGGAGAAACCAAGGAGCCGAATCTCAACTTGGGCAATCAAATTTGGGGGCTTTGTTTTATCATTTTAGTATGATAATTAATAGTTCATAGAGATCACCCTTATTTAGGTGCTTTTCACAATTATCTCATTAAAATTCACAAAGAAATAGGTTTGTATTTCTACTTGATAGAAAGAAAGGGAAATCCAAGAGATAAAGCAACATGGCCAAAGTTGCTGAGCTTGTGAATGACAGGAGTAGAGTTCAAAAGTAGGTCTGCATGACTCCAGATTTTCAAAAGTATATTACGCTTTGATTATTTGTTTTTCCTGGGAAGCCAGTGCAATACATTTTGAACATGAGAGAAAAATAGGTAAATTGAATTTTTTAATGTAAAATGGTGGCAAAGGAGAAAAGGACATTATACAAAATGTCTTTTCCAGCTTAATGTCTGACATCACATACTTTGTCTACTTCCTAAGGAACACCTGCGTCTAAATAGGAATCACAAAGAGAGCCAACATATAAAGCAACCCTGCAAATTCCTCAGGAGCCAATCAAAAACACTATTGGATACTCTATATATGAGTACCTATTCATTTAGGTAAATAAACATTAAGAATTTAATTTAATTGCAAGTAAAGATCAAACATAATTAATTGCTAAATAGATGTTATAAACAAAAAGTCGATCACAAGTCCAAAGGAAATAGACATTAACATAGCCTGGGTCAAATAAGAAAGCTTAGACCTGGAAGAAATTAGATTAGTGAAAAGGGCATGAGGGAGTGTGGAAGGCGAGAATTTACAAATGAGAATATGATTAACTTGAATAAAGGAACTAGGCTAAGAAAGCTATATTGAAGTGATAGAACTAGGCTAAGAAAGCTATATTGAAGTGATAGGAAACTGTCAATCTACAAAAGGCACTACATTTTCAACAGAATTAATTATAAATATAACGTAAGTAACTCATGTCTCTACCCTCAACTTCTTAAATATTTAATGGCATATAGTTTGGTTCTACTACCACTAAATAAAAAAAATTCAGCTGGCGTGAAAATCAAAATGAACAAACATTTGTTGTCATTGTTGTTGACTGCATCTCCAGTAATATTGAACAGATACTTGAAAAATATTGGTTTTATGGGATGCTGATTATTTACTTGCCTGGGAAGCTTGGTAATCAGCCTATCTGAGAAAACAAAATGGCTTCATTCAGCCTCTCCTGGGGGAAAGAGTGACCAAATGTGGCTGGAATAGAGAGAGTGCTTAGAGTTTGGAGCCAATTTGTAAAGGTCCTTAACAGACAAGTATCTTTAAGCCAACATTTCTTACCTGTATCTATCACCCCCACTTACACAGAGACAAACTTTTCCAAAGACTTGTCTAGAGATGTCTCCATTTTATCTTCCGGTAATAAATCCTCAATCCATTCTACTCTTGTCTCTGGCCCTTATACAACATCCTATCCTATTAAGGTCACCAACAGCTTCCATGTTGCCAAATTAATAGACCCAACATTTTGTCCTCATCGCATCACATTTTATTTTTAACAATATTTGATGGAGTTAGCAGTTTCCTCCCTTGTGAAACACCATACCACAGTTTCAGGAAAACCAGTCTTTCACTACCCCTATTCAGTCTTTCTTACTAGCTTCTCTGCCCATAGCAGACACTTAAATAAAAGAGTTCCTTAAGATCCTGCACAAATCTCATTTTCTCCTCTACACACACTGTCTGGCTCATCTCATTTTCCTCAAGGCTTAAATATGGTCTATATGAAGTACATCTCTAGCTTAGACTTATCCTTTGAGTTCTATTCTTTTTTATCTAACATCTCATTTGAAATTTTCACTCAGCTGTCTCACAAGAGGCCAAACAGCCTGTCTGACATTGAATTTTTTTTTTTTACCTCAAATATGTCCCTCCTCTATTCTTCCTCTCTCAATAAATGATAAGCTAAGAACCCAAGAAAAAGCCTTTATTTATCCCTCTCCTACACCCCCCAAACCACCTCCTGTTAATTCTACCACCTCCAAATTATACTTTGTTTATGGCTCTCTGTCTCTGTAGCCACCGCTATAGTTTAAGACGGCATTGTCTTCTTTATAGAATGACTCTTAACCATTTTATGCTCCTCTTGTTGCCCTCCGCTACTTTATTATACTCAGAGCAGCAGAGCAAACTTTCAAAAATTAAAAATGTAAACCAAATCTTGTTAACATCTGCCTAATACCCTGCAGGGTTTCCCATTATAATTGGAATGAAATCTAAAGGCTTTACACGCCTTAGCCTCTGATTATATCTCCTCTTGGACCTCTTTCCCGCTGTTCACCACACACCAGCTGCACTGGCCTTCTTTCAATTCATAGAACAGGCCAACTCTACGTCTGGGAGGCTCTTCTCAAGAGTATTCACAATGGCTGCTTCTCATCCTACAGGTCTTGGCTTTCAAATTCACCAGCTCAGAGAGCCCTTTTCTTACCACTCTGAGTAGAGTCATTTCCCACATTGCCACTGCTATTTTCTGTGACAGCATGTGATTTGTTTCTTTCATAATACTTTTCAGTTTCAAATGGCATCTTCACATTAAGAACCTATAATGGGTTTATTTTTCTAATCTCTTATTTCTTAGAAGTTATTACTTCCTCTTATCTCTGAAAGGATCCTGACCAAATTATATTGTATTTATTTTGTTAGTTCGTGTGAGACTTTCTCTTATTTTTTTTTTCCCTACAGAAGTCCATCTTCACTCCATGTTCCACCCCCAGACAACCATTCTAATGTTTTAGATATGTTTCCCTTTAATTGTATATGTCCTTTTAAATATGTAAAGCTATTTCCTGGGAAGTATGCATAATTTACATAAATTATATTGGCTTATAGACATTATTCTATTTCTTGTTTTATTGAGGTACATGTTTTTAAAATCTGTGTTGGTTTGTGTCTATCTAGTTGTTGTTTCTAAGTACTACATACTATTCCATCATATTTTACCTATTTGTTGCCTTGAATGTCTCACTACCATTAACAAGACTGCAACAATTATTTTTCCACACATTCTTATGAAAATGTGTGTTTTTCTTTTAAGAACAAAAATAAAGTCCAGGAATCCATGGGCTTAGGAAATGTTGGCATTTAATTTGATTAAGTGCTCCAGAATGTCTGTTCCAATAAACATTTCCTCAAGGGTTCCTACAGTCTTATATCCTGACTGATATTTGGCATATATGTATTCTTCAGACTTTTGAGGTTAGATAAGTAGAAAGTGATATTCTATTTTATAATTGGAATTTTTTTCAATTCCATAATCAATCAATCAAGAGATTGAGCATCTCTTCCTATATTTGTCATCTGCATAGAATTTTATTTCTATTCCCAATTCCTGTTCATTTTTTCTATTGGATCTTATAAACAGAGGCTAAACATTATCAAATTGTCATCTGTACCTACTGAAATAGCCTTTTTTTTGTTTGCTTTTATTTCATTAAGTGATAAATTATTGTGATATACTCTTCACATTTTAGGAAAAACTGTACTTGCTCTTAATACATTATAATACTCTGTTGAATTTATTTAGCTATTATCTTATGTAGAAATTAACTATTATTTTACTGTATTTAGAAAATATACTTGTATTTTTCTTGTACTATTTTTTATATGATTTTAGAATCAAGGAATCACCTCATAAAACAAGACTACTTTGAAATACTTATTTTAAAGAATTTTAATACATTTTTGTTAGACCCACAGTCTTCTATTTCTAAACTCTGTAATGTACCTTTTAGCATTGATCTTCATTATTTGATGATTTCTGGCTGTGAACTCATTTTCCCTAACAGAATATTCCCGAGTATGTCCTAACCTTTGCTGTCATGGCATGGCTGTGTTGGTTCTTCATGGAGCAGATTTCTGGGGTGCCTCTTAGATTACTACTAAACCTCCAACCTGCTTTACTCTAAAGTCTTCAATCCTAGAAAAACTCATTTTCTCATTTTGAAGAGTGATTATGTATCAGTTAGCATTCTAATATATTGTTACTATTTTCTCTTGGTGTCAGAAGACTTTGAACATATATTCACACTGATATCGTATGACTGGGATTATGTAATATAAACTTGTTTGTTGACTTGCTTATGTGCACATTGTCCCTCTGTCTCTCAATCACTAAATTATTAGCTTTGTCAAGGGAGAAACTGTGTAGATTTTACAATACCTAGAACAATGACTGCAAAGAATGATGGCAATGCAAATACATGAGAGCTTTTTAATTGACTTTTTAAAAAATACATAAAAGGACAAAGCTTAAACTTATTTAAAAAGAATGGTTGGCTTTTTAATGAAAAAAGAGGGTAGAGCCAAAAATAACTAGTGTAAGATGATTCATCGCAAGAAAAGTATCATCCGAAAAGGAAATAAGATGGGCAGGCAGTATTGGGAAGTATTATCTATGTTGAATTTGATCTACTAAAAGTACATCAAAGATTGAAAACTGTTTTTTTGTTTTTTTGTTTGTTTGTTTTAAAGATGTCGGGTACAATTCAGGGTTAGGTATACAAATGTTCATTATGCAGGTACCCTTGTTAATGAGGTGTACCCCCCTTTACCCCCTCCCACTGCTGCCAATGAAAGCTGCTGAGTAGACTGTGTATGTGTAAATAAAGGTAAAGTGCATGTGTGTATATGCATGTGTGTGTATTCATATATATGACATATATTAAACATATATATAAAACATATATAGGTCATATTCACATCACACATAATTGAAATCATAAAGTCAGAAACATTTTTTGACAAAAAATGTATACACAGACTAAACTAGACAACTGACAACAAAGTTATAGAAACCTCTACATGGAAAAGGCAAGAACAGAAAGAAAATTAAAGGGATACACAATATCAAAAAGTGATCATACAGGTGCATTTTGTCAAAGAGGAAAGATTCTAGGTGTCAAGATCTACAGGGATACAATAAAAACATCTAACATTTATCAAGCATTATAAATGTACCACACACTGTTCTCTGTTTTGGATTTGGCCAGCTAAGGCTGATCCAGAATGATCTCAGACGAAACAACTGGGTTCTCTCTGTGTGATAGTTCATCTTTTACCAGACAAGCCCGGGCTTGTTCACAAGCAGGTGCTGGGAAAAAGCAGAAGAATGACAGGTTTTTGGAACCCAAAGACCCAACTGTTACAATTACCTCTCTTTTCATTCTATTGCTAAGTGAAGTTTTTTAGGCAATCCAAATTCAAGGATAATGAAGTAGATCCATCTCTTGATGGGAGGAGTTTACAAAGTCACATGGCAGAGGACAAGATTGAAAAGAAATCATTAATTGTAGCTATCAATGCCGCCAATCTACCTCCAAAGGTAAAAACTGCTTTCTAGATCAAAAATCATTTTGCAAGAAAGGGTTGAAGACTCAACACAAAGAAGAGATCATATTTTGGGTTTATTATTTTCTTCAAATCAGAACCTGTAGGGGTAGGAAACCGTGTATTACTGAGTGCAGACTACCTGTCTGGGATTGTGCCATATACTGGAGATAGAATAAGGAGGTAGCTCTCCATCCAGTCCAACATCCAGGGGAGGATACAGACAAGCTGACAAATGTTTTGTTGCTGTTGCTGTTTTTGCTTTTTATTTTTTTGTTTAATAGAGTCAGTGTCTCACTATGTTGACCAGGCTGGTCTCAAATCTTGGCCTCAAGCGATCCTCCCAACTTGGCCTCCTAAAATACTGAGATTACAGGCATACGCCACTGTGCCCAGCCAACAAATGTTTATAATAGAGTATTGTACAGAGTACAATGAGATTGGGAACAGCTTTCAAGTGACATTTAAGTAAAGTCTTGTAACATAATTAAGTAGTAAGGAGAAAGGCTAGAGAGGAAAAATTGAACATATAGAAAGAAAAAAGATTTAAATATATATATATATATATTCTATTGCAATGACACAAGGCATATCTGGGACGCTTTATCATGATTAAATCCTGTCACCTCTTTCTTGGCCTTCTATCACTCTCTGTTCCAACCTGTTTTCCTTATATTCTGGCAACCCTTGCAATTCTTATGGTAATTCTTATTGCGTTTATAACAACTAGTTAACCCTGATTGCCTCATCTTTCTCTACTTTTCTGCTTCCAGAATTTACCAGAGTACTTTTACCTCACTCTCCTATGCCTATGCTTCTTCTTCAATGTCTTAAGCATCATAGAAAGGACAGCACTTTGTGTTTTATTGTTGATAACATTAAGCGACATTCCAAATCACTATGCTTTGAAAGCACTAATAATCTGACTTCAAGGTCTCACTACTATTGTGATGATCCCATCAAAAAGAAAAAACAAAAATCTCAGAAAAATAACATCAAATTTCTGCTAGAAAATTCTAGAAAAGTTTCACAGGCTACAATTTATTTTGAGCTCTTTAAACGAATGAATTCTGATAAAGGAAAATAGCCAAGTAGTTGTCAACAGCATTAAAATAAAATAAAACATGTTAGTACATGGCATGAAAATTCTTGTAGGTATCTCTAATAAGCATTTTTTTTTCATTTAAAAAAGTTGCATAATGAAACAAAACTCTCTGCTAATTTCATCAGGGGTCTATTAAGCTAGCAGGACTCTAATACACAAATGGAATAATTGTCTTCATCAACAGCAGGAGGACAATTTACCAGAAGAAGAAACCATTTAGATGGCACAATTAAGTTATATTTCTTCTCCTTTTCTTCTAGATAAATTAAAAAGATGAGCATTAATGTTATTTATGGTTTTCAGAGTTCTCCTTCATTTTCTCTTTTTCCCTAGTTGTATCAAAACTGATTTCAAGTTCCTTCTATGTATCAGACATTGTTGGTTACCTATCCAACAGCCATTGCCCCTTTTCTCCTTCCTCATAAACACTGGTCCGGGTCCCCAGAAGCAGAGTCTGATTAATCTAACTAGTTACTGTAGTTCCACCCCCCCACCCCCACCCCGGCATGAACATGTGATGTGATTTTGGCCAATGAGACAGAAGAGCAAGACAGAAGAGAAGTTTCTAGTTATAAAAAGAGGCAAGGAAAAGATCCCACTTTTTATGCTGGATAGCATCATGTCTCCATGTGACATCAGTACTGTAACAACCATCTTATAACCATGAGGGAATGAAGCCACCATAATGAAAATGGCAGAGAAACAGGACAGATACAACCAGGTCCTTGATCACTTCATTGTATCTCCTAATTAACCAGTAGGGTCTTTTACCAGTCTCTGCAGCAGCCCTAATTGAAGCAGCCCTACTATGTATGATAAAATAAATTTTGTATGTTTAAGTATTTTAGAGGTATTAGGGCTTTTCTGTTACATACAGCAGAGAAGCATTCAAATCAGATAATAGACCCTAAATACAAATTTCTTCATTGTATATATACTCTTGTAGGACACAATTTGGAAGAGCCGGTTATATTCATCTATTAAAATACTCAGTATTTAATAGAGAGAATTCGGCAAATATCAAATGATGAGACCTCCATAACTAAATTAACTATCATGAAACAATCCAGACAAACCAAAACCATCAACAGAGGTATAAATATGTCTTCAAAATTCTGATATTATTATACTGAAGTGTTCCAACTTTAGTGACTAGAGAGACAAAATAATGATGCAAAGTTTAATAAATTAATAATTTCAAGAGTCAATAAAATTATTTTTATTTTTAAAATGGAAACAAATATTTATCTACTGATATTGTACATAAAAATTATAGGTGGCATGTAAAAAGTAAAACATGTTTCACTAGACATATCAGAGGCAATGTACTTAAGTTGTCAGGCTAAGGAATTAGGGAGATCTTGATTAAACCTGCAAATTATTTGACTTTTTTATGTCTAGTTTCTTAATCTATAAAATCAGGATTATTATACTAATTACTTCGTAAAATTCATACAAGGGCAAGTTAAAATAATGCGTGTAATGCAATATAGTAAAAGTGTTCAATATTATAAACTATCATTATTGTTCCTATTTTAATTGGCATTGATTTATAATTTCTTTAAAATGAGGCTCCCCAATGTCAATGGTAATGAACCCATTTTTTAACTCCTAAAGTTGCTATTGAAAGCAGGTTGTTAAATCTAACACAGAATAAAATTCTAGGAATTCACTAGAAGGAAATTGAGCAATGAAGACTACTATTCTCTGAAATTTTTACTTGTTTCCTTACTGCTTATGAACTTAAATGTTGCAAACAGGGCTGTTGCTATTTATAAGGTAATCATGAAATATTAGAGCTGTCTATGGTGACAAAATGAGACTCCGAGTTTCCTGAAGAAAATCCTGCAGCGTAATAAAGCAACACGTCATAGGTATGATCTAGGTGAGAGTCAGGAATGCTAGCATTTGTTTTTGCTCTGTCATCCAACTATGTGACTCTGGGCTCATCCTCTTTCATCTCTGATCTTCCTGTAAAATAAAGAAACTTGGGTAGCTGATCTCTGAAGTCCTTTCTACTCGCACATCTCAACACTATTATCACCACCACAGATACAGGATAGGTGGAATATGTTAATTACATTCTAAAAACAGGGCTAAGAGCTCTGTGTGCTAGGTCCCATTGAATTATTCCAATTGCTCTATCTATAAAGCAGTTATTTTTCTCCCATTCTAAAAATTTAGAGAAAAATCTCAGAAAGGTTAAGTAATTTGCCCAGCATATTAGCTGGAATGCTTATGATTTTCTATTCCAGATTGCATATTTCTAGTCACCAAAAAAATTACGAAGTATAGAACAAGTCTGAAATACATTGTGATGCACTTTGCTCTCAAAATTACAGACCCCTGAGCTCAGTCAACACATTACAAAAAAATGGAAAATTTTTCATTATACCTTGTGTGTCAAGCCATAAGTAAAAAAGGCAAGATCAATTTTCTATTTTAAATATCCTTTTGAAACCAATATATACTAGGTTTGCTTATCTAGAAATAGCTTTATAATTTTTCATCATATTTTAAATGTACATTTGTCCTTCTACAAAGTCTCATCATAAAGTCCACACATTGTTCTTTATGGTCAACAATACAAATAAATTTTGAAATTAGTACTATATCGTTTGATTTCCTGATATTTTTGCATTAAGTTTCTAGTTCCCTTAACAGCTGGACATTCAACACATATATCACTTTATTCTGAAAAATAAGAGTCTGTTCTAGATGCCACCTACTCAATTATAACAGAATTACTATATCTACCTCTCTCTCTCTCTCTCTCTCTCTATATATATATATATATATATATATATCCTTCTCAACAGAAAAGAGTACACAATTGTCTCCTACGACTGTGACAGCAAGATGGCAGTTACAATTGGCACCTAGAGAAACAATACATAATTGCCAGCCACTAAACAGAGAGAGAGACAGAGAGAGAGAGAGAGATGAAGGGAAGAGGGGAGAAAAGGAGGGAGAAAGGGAGGGAGGGAGAGTTCCAGTGCAAGGGAGGGAGGGAGGGGGAAAAAGAGAGAGAGGGCTCAAGTGTGAGGGAGGGAGAGAGAGAGGGAAGGGGGAAGGGGGAGAGAGAGAGAGTCAGGGGAGGGGGAGAGAGATGGGGGCGGGGGGAAGATTTTATAGGCACAATAACCAAAGCAATAGAGAGAATAAGCAACTCTCAGTCCTTACTTTGAACAGAAGAGAAAAAAGGCAATTTACACTTAGAAGTACCATCTCTGGAGAAATCTTTTGTTGAAGGATGACTCATATCTTTTACAGTTTATTTTGCTCACTCTCCAGAAAAGAAAAAAAAAACTGGAAAAGGTGAATATAAAATCCAAAGCAAAAGGGGTTTAGCTAGCCCACAGGTACCAGGAAAACAAATTATAATGACTTCACCAATGACAATTATAAATGATTTTATAGACAGTGAAGTTTTAGAAAACAAGACATAGACATGATATTTCCCTTGGAAGCTATTTTTTTCCCCCCTAGAAAATCAGAATTAGTGGCTCAGCCTGTAATTCCACGCCTTGGGAGGCTGAGGTGAGTGGATTGCCTGAGCCCGCGGGTTCGATACCCGCCTGGGCAGGCGAGACCTCATCTCTACAATAAATCAAAAAATCAGCCGGGCGTGGTAGCACGTGCCTATAATTCCGGCTACTCGGAAGGCTGAGGCGGAAGGATCGCTAGAGCCCAGCAGGTCGAGGCTGCGGTGGCCGGGAGCAGCCACTGCACTCCAGTCTGGGAGACAGAGTGAGACTCCAACTCAAAAAAAAAAAAAAAAGAAAATCAGAATTATATTTATAGTTGGTTATCATACATCGGTGGAAAATATACAATATAGATGGTCTAATAATACAAGTGCTGGGTTACAAGCTATTTCAGTGTACAGATTTTAAGAGACTTTTCATCTTCACATTTCTTTCTAATATTTTTATGCTCAATAGCAAGTTTTTCCAGGCATATAATTCCTTCCTCTAAATTTCTATCAGTACTTGAGAATAAAGAAGACTGATTTTTCTAATTTTTCTAACAGAATTCATACAGATAAAAGTTTGTGCTCTTAAAGAGATATAGAGACAAAAACAGAAAGAGGTAGAGAGAGAATAAGACTGATTCCTGCACTGCTGAGTGACAGCTGTGGGCCTAGCTGAACTAGGCTTATATGGATATTTTTATAAAAATAAATACTGACAATTGCTATGCTTGTTCTTATTTTTGGAAAAAGAATGAGAAAAAAAAAAAGTTCACTTCTGAATCTCTTGAACACAAAACCCAGCCAAGGCATGAGCAGAATTGGTATTAGTGTTGCAAAGCCATGGAAAATTCAACCACATATGTGCTATCTCAGCAATATAACCCAAAGAGGATGCAGTCTGCACAATCAGTGGAAGGAAGAATTGAATTGTGCTTCAAGGAAACAATATTTTGGAAGTTACAATATTGTGATGTTTGTGGTAGGGATGGTAGACTGAAAAGGAGAAAAAGCCCATGAACAGATAGTAATGGTTCTTTTTTTTAACAAAGAAATCTGTATAATGAAAGAGACTGTCGTATAATGCATCAAATTGTAATACTGTAGTGACTATTCCTATTATAAATTAAACAAATATATTTGACATGTTTTAATCCTGTTTTTAGTGTTGAGAGGGAGATGTCTCAGAGTTCACTCTTCTTGTTGAAAGTGAAACCCCTTATTTAGCTAAGAAAAAGAAAACCAATAGAAAAGCAAGTAGATTATGATTACAAAGCATTTAATTTGTAGAGTCATTGTCCTATTTCTGATATTTTTTTCATTGGAAAGGCTTGGTGTCAGCATCTGTAAAATATAATATCCAGCACCACATACATATTCAAGTTCCCAAAGGAAACAATAATTTCATAACAGGTCAGTTTAAATAGTAACAGGAATCTCCACCCACATTTATAGAGCACCTATTGTGTACTGGACACTTTTCCAGGATGTCTACATGGATATACCTCTCATCTAATCCTCGTAACAAGTCTTTAAAGACAGATCATTACTACTGTTTTAAAAATGAGGAATTGAGTTTCAAAGGAATAAAGCACAAACCCAAGCCTTTTCCTAAGGCCACACAACTAGTAAATTATGAAGCAGGTATTGACTTAATTTTTCCAGTGCCAAAACTCAACAATGCCCATATCATGCTGACTTTCAAAGTAACTCCACTGGGAAAGAATGTGCCAGTCAGCCAAACAATGATCACATAGTACCATTAGCATTTGTAAACCTAATGTGTTGACAGGAAAATCAGAGTAAGTTGATGGCATCACACACCTCTGTCAATTCTTCCTACATAACATTTTTCAGCTTTTATTAAAGATAAACAAAAGTGATAACAATATATGAAAGCACTTTTAATATAATGAAATTGTTATCTAAGACATAAGCCATTATGCCTTTGAATGCACAGACTTATGCAATCAATTCCGTCTATCTGGGGGAAAAGTTTTAGCCTAAACAACTATCAACATGTCCTTGAATTAGACCATGTTGCGCAACATGTTTCTCTGTTTGCCTTGGCTGCCTGGAAGCTGAGAACTAAAATTCTTTTCTCAACTATGTCAGCTTCTTCAGTTTAGGTTTTTCAGTATTCTATTTTCCTCCTATAGATTATGAAGTTGCATCGAAGTGACAGGATGTTCATTCGTCTTCACTAGACTTCCCTTCTAGGCCACTGGTTCAAAAAAAATACTGTTGGTGGGACTACACCTCCCCCAAAAAATTCTGATTTATTGATTTGGGGTGGATTCCAAAAGTTATAATTTTCAAATGCTTCTATATGAGTCTAACGTTCAGCCAGGAACTAGAACTATTAACACAGCCCTCTCAGATCAAGAGTTAAATAGAATGTGCTAGGATTGCTGCAGGAATTCTTTCAGCTAGGACAAAACTGCCAGACGCCCACTGTGTTGCTAACCATCTTGTCTCAGAGATTGCTAAAATAAAGTATTACAGCAAATTCTAAATATCAGTCTACACACGATGAGCCTTTTATATAAGGGTGCTAGAGAGCCTAAGGGAAATTGCCTTTTCATGGAGCAGTATGGAGCATCGACTGCCCCTAATCTTCATTTTCCATGGAGGAGAAGGGCACATTCAACTCATCCCATTGGTGAGGGGCAGGATAGAGGCACTTGCACAGCTTTCTACAATTGTGTAGGAAGTGGTAGCATTTTTCATGATTTGCTGAGCGCCAGGATGGGGAACCATGCAGGTGAAGGTAAGCAAAGCTGAGAGCAGCTGTGGCTAAGATGGATGAGAGCCTCTTCAATCAAGAGAATGTTGTGTGGGTGCTCAACAGTTGACAAGACTCCAGTAGCCAAGAGGCCTCAACGCTGGTTTAAGTTGAAGGCAGGGAAAAAAATCACAGGCTCCTCAATCTACACTGATTTTCTAAGTCCTGCAAAACTGAGCAGAGCCCTCAGAGGATTACTGACTATGATGCAGCCAAGAGTCAGAACTCAGACTTTGGTCTATCAGGGAACCAATATCCAGTTTCACCTCAAGTGCATCAGTGACTAACAGGAAATGGATAGCACTTTCTACATGTATGTAGATATCCCCTGTCACCCACCCCAACACACATACACACACACACACACACGCACACACACAAAGGCCATGTCATCTGTCTGGGGCAGGTATGGCAAAGCAGACCCAGAAGGAAGAGCAGATCTCCACTTCCAAGAAGGCCCTCCCTATACCATCTAGACTATACTGAAGTTGACATTGATATTAGAAATTGGGAAGTGGTTGAGATTTAGCTACTCACACAATTGAGCTGATATTTAAACTGGAATGAAGCAAAATATAAGCTGTCTTGCTAAGATTAGGTGATTCAAGGCTCAGAACAGTTTTTGGAGAATTTCAAACAAGAACATGTCACATTTGTACATATATAAATAAGGACTATTTAATATGTTACAAAGATATCGTTAACATTGTCTTCTTCCATTTATAATTCAAAAGTTTTGGCTCTTTTTTTATTATTCATGTTTTGGGAGTTTGAAGACTTTTAATCCTTTAATTGAAAGCAGCTTCAAATGATATCTATTTTAATCAGCAAAGATTCATATGATGTATGACCAAAAAGCATCTGCTGAATGCAGGTTATTTACTACAAATTTATGTTACTCTGTCATGTAATAAGATATGTTTCTCTGGGATGTAATAAGACATTATATTTGTCTTTGAAGTTCTTGAGTTACTGTACTCTTAAGTAGTTAAAAGCTCAGTCTCTGGATTTAGATATATCTGTGTTCAAATATAGATACTACTTTACCTGTGTGATTTGGGGTAAGCTATCTAAGCTAAAATTTAGTTTCTTTATCGTTAATTGGGAAACTGAGAGGCACTTAATCAGGTTAGTATAAAAATCAGACATATAATGAATATAGGAAGTCTAGTATTCTGGACAGTAATAAGTACTCAATAAAATCAACTGTGAGTCACTGTTATTTCTTTTATTGAGGCAATAATGGTCCAAAACAGAGAAAACAGGTATTTAAAAAACTATAGGTGACAGATATTAAAGTAGAGGATATAAATATAAAATATAAGTTGAAGCAGGGGGGAAAAAACCACAGGTCCCTCCATCTACACTGGTTTTCTAAGCCACATGTGTTTGCAGGTCACCTACTGTCTCTATTTTTCTGGCCTTCATCTGTAAACTGGGGACTAAATAAAGACCACCATGAGGATTAAATGTTGTGCTATCACAAAGTGGCTAGCAAGATGCTTGGCACACAGCAGTAGGTGTTCACAGCATGATAGCTCCAATTGTGATCTGTCAGAAAGGATCCCTTCCCCAAAGTTAGGGCAAATAGGCTATAAAGTATCTGGATTAGAATGTAAATGCGAAGTCTTCATTATTTAAATGTTCAGTGGAAGCCAATTATATTTCCATTAGTATGCAAATGTGCATTTGAATTCAAGCAAGGGTACATTACAAAAAGGAATGGGCAGCAACAAGCCAGGAGAGGAGTAATAGAATCCTTGTGACCATGTGATAGGAATCAAGATAAAGAGTGGGGTGAGTGCTGTATTTAGTCGGTGTGCTTTTTGAGAATAAAGACAAGGGAACAACATAGAAGCTAAAAAGGATGTGCTCCAGCATCCTGGGAAGAAAACAATTTGACAGGAGCTAGAGAGGCAAAAGAAAGTTTGTCATTCTACAGGAAATTAGCTCTTCTGGGGATGCTAGGAAATGTTGGCTAACTTGAAGGGGAGGCCAAAAAGTCAGCCAAATGGTTACTGTGACCCAGAGGAGTGAACTAGAACCATAAACGAAAAAGTCTCAATGTCTCAAAGAGAGAAAGCAGGCTGAAGGTAATACTTATTCGTTTCTTAGGGCTGCTATAACAAATTACCACAAACATGGAGGCTTAAAACACAAATTTATTTATTAATGTTATCTCACAGTTCTGGAGACAAAAGTCCAAAATTTAATGTGAAAGGTCTTTGTAAAAGACAGAAAAGAAGACACACATGAAAGAGAAGGCAATGTGAAGACAGAGGAAGAGATTGGAGTGATGTGACCACAAGCCAAGGAATGCCTATATTACCAGATACTGGAAGAGGCAAGAAAGAATTTTTCCTAAGAGTCTCAAGAGATAGTGTGGATAAATATTCAAAGTCGATCCCCTACAACTTCTAATTTCCATACACCTATAGAACAAAATTTGGATAAATTTTGTTCCACTTATATAACAAGGATTACTTTTCCTCCAGTTTACTATAACACGTTCCTCATTTCCTTCTGAGCCCTTACTAGAAACACTTTTGTTCATGGTCTTATATGTATTCTCCAAGATGACAGCACATTCCTCACTTCCTTCTGAGCACTCACCATACTCTAGTTCATTTTATTTTTTCTGACATGAGCCTCAAAATTCTCCCAGCCTCTACCCATTATTCAATTCTAAAACCACCTTCACATTTGTAGGCATTACAGTAGAATCCCGCTTCTCTGCACCAAAATTTATACTAGCTTCATTTGGCTGCCTTAACAAAGTATTACCAACTGGGTGTCTTAAAACAACAGAATTTTATTTTCACACAGTTCTGGTAGCCATAAATTCAAAATCAAGGTACAGACAAAAGTATACTCCTTCTGGGAGCTTTAAGGGAGAATCTTTTCCTGCCTCTCTCCAAATTCTGGTAGCTGTCAGCAATCTTTGGCTTCCTTGGCTTGTGGTTACATCACTCTGCATCTACCTTCCATTGCTTTCTCTTCTGCCAAATTTCACTCGTGTGTCTGTTATAAGCATACATATATTTATATACTTATAAGTATACTAGTTGAATATAAACTATAAAAACCACAACACTAAGGGTTAGGTTTTGGGGGAAAAAATGGGAAGGAGGGAAGAATTGCAAATTGGTGAATACAAAGGAAATATGAACAGTAAACACCTAGCTAAGATGGACCAGTGATCTGCTGTCTAGATATCTGCCTGAGCATCCAAAGACAGCATTTTTGCTTTATTCTGATACATCGTTATTTGGTGACGGATCCTCCCACAGACCACAGCATCATTCAGTTATGCACTTCAGTCAAGATGTATGTCCAAACTGTGGGTTTCAAGAAAGGGGGGTAGGGGAGAAGACTACACAGAGGACGTGAGACTGAACTGAGGAAAGTCCTGGAACTTGGGGGCATGTATATAATGAGGCAATGTTCTTCCTAGCCTCATGCCCTAGGACAAAAGTTTAAAAAAAAATTTTTAAGATTATAGGAGGTTTTTAAAGGGTCAAGGAAAGAAAACCCACATGGGTTGATATGCTTTCCTCTATTCATTATACCATCTTGAGTTCCTAATTGAGCAACTTTCAGAATTTCCTCTTTAAAGTTCTCTTAAATAGAGTTGTGCCCACCACATACTACCTGCCCCATGAAAGACCCCACCTTCTGGCAGATTGCTTTCCTACTCAGCTTGTCAAGGCACTACTGCTTTCTGAGATTCTAAAATTAAATTTTTGTGATTCTGACATCATATTCCATGCTAATGTAACCAATCCTTATGTCCTTTACTGAAAGTTGGAGATTATTTGCAGAGAAGGAAAAACAATAAACTCCAAGAGTTAATGAGAAAATTAATGTTTAAATGACCTTGAATCTTATAAATAAATGTCTTTTTAAATGAAAGAAATTGTTTTCTTCTATGTCCCTGGAATTTCAGTCTAGCATGGTTTCTTTTTATAGTCAATTTATAAAGCTACTAAAATAGAATTTACTGAGAAAGTAATAGAACACAAACTCAATTAGGAAAACATAGTCGTCTCTCTTAGTATGTAAAGCAAGTGCATCAAAAGGCAACTCTACAGCAAGATGTAGGAGCAAGGTCACATCTTTCGAAGGCTAAATTAAGATAAATTTCAAAAGCTCTCTTCTTAACACCTTGCTAAAGAAAATTGCATTTCTTTCTACTATATTTACAAAAGTTGCTGTGCTTCCTGCCTTTAATGACCAACCCCTTTGACCAAGCTCTGCTGAAATCTCACAAAGATGAACTTCAATTATAAGCACAGCACAGTGCCAAGGTTGCATAAGCTAACGGCAAACAGCTGTACTGGGTCCAATCCCTAGATGAGGGAGCCACCTCTCTATTTTAGCTCTGTTTTAGGACTGCCCTTGATTGAACTGACCAAAGAGTAATATTTTTTTGACATCCTTCTTTTCATCATCTTTTTTTTTTTTTTTTTTTAGCGCACACAGAAAGAAGATAAAAAGACCTGAGACTTCTAGTCTGTCTGAATTACTCTGATCACATTGTGACCTTGGCTAACTGGGTTCTAATGTTTCTGCTGGCTTAGCACAAAGCAATAAGAACACTTCCTCTCTACAGAGGCAGTCTCATAGCACCTCAGGAAAGTGACTTGGTGTCCCAGTGGGTATTTTATCAGCTGAAAATTTAACAAGATTCATCACTTTTCAAAGATCATATGTGCAACACAAGGTTAAGGTAGATGTCATTACAGGAGTAGACTCTAATCCCAAAAAGCCTCTGAGTGCAGAATCAGAAGCATTTATCAGAATCCATATACTAAAAAGCAAAACAAAAATAAAACCTAAGCGACTAGATGTAGATTGTCAAATATTAGCTACTGGTTTAAATCTGTCGGATCATTTTAAATACCTGCCAGCATTGTTTGCCTATTACTAAACTGGTATTTCGGAACTATCTCCCTTATTTTCCCCATTATTTCATGCCTCAATCCTTTGGAATATGGCAAATCTCTTCATCAAGACTTTACATTGACATCTTCTAATGCTAATTTTTAAAGACACAAGTGAAAAGAATATAGAGCACAGAGCTATCACCAATGAAATACTAATCAATATATATAAGTGGTGAGGTGTTAATGACCCCTAGAAATCCATTTTAAAATATCCATCTTTAGTAACTTCATATTATAACTCAGTTTTCTATCAGTCTGTAGCAGGATAGACTTTCAATGTGTCCTGCTATCAGCCTGCCTTCTTATGTCATTGTGTCCCTTCTGGTGCTAATCCCTCTAAACCCCATGCCAATCATCCAGAAGCACAGTTTAGGTGTTTTCAAAGGGTGCTCCTTTACTACAGAAGAAAAAAATTATAATGAACTACCCAGTTTTCTAAATATGCTTATTTTAGTGAAATGTTCATTAAATTGATACATCACTATTATGTCATTGTTTTCCAAGGTAAAACAGCTTTATTTTAGTGAATACAGACTGAAAACTTGTACTTGGTAGGAAAAGAAGAGTGTCTTGTGTCCCTATCCTTTTATCTTCCCTGCTCTTTAATATCCTAATAACTTTGTTAGGTTATTGTAAAGTTTAGGGTTTCTTTTGGCTGAAATTTAGGGAAATTTTGAAATGGAGAGAGTTGAAGAACCATGTAGGATCATCCTTACAAAACACTAAGAACAACATCATACTGCTTAGCTTAACTCCCTACTATACTCCCATCCTGTGATATACTTTGTATTAAAATGGGTACAGCATTTTTATTAAAGAGTGTGACTGCCCTAGGCACAGAAATTAGAGAATGCATTTCTTAAGAACGGTTCAAAGAATAATCATTGCAACCCCCAACACTAGAGCAGTTTCCTTAATCTATCCAGAAAATATGACTGATATTCTTAATTCTGAATTCTTCTTTGTGACGAAACTCTAATGTGATAGTTAAGTCACATTTCTGACACTAAATGTAATGTTAATCAAACTCCAAGCTAGTTTTCAGTGGCTTAAAAGAAGACCATATCCTCCCAACTCATACTTAAGCTTGGGACTCTATGTGTTTAAGCAACTAGTAAGCAATAGAGAAGTTAGGAATGAAACCCTGAACAATGGGCCACAGATTGATGCTTTGAAGATCAACCAACGGTAATTACCAAGTCTGACTAACTAGACTTTGTAAGCTTTGTAGGGATAAAGATAATACCGAACGTATTTGGCCTCTAGAAAATTGCTGAGGCCCAGAGCTAAGAGTTTTATTTTTTCTCCCTACAACAGAATTCATATTCTAGTCCCAGGTTTCTTCTGTGTCTGGTCAACAAAGTACGTACTGTGGCCTCCTACGAAGTCACACATGGTTACTACAAAAGTGAAAAGATTTTTCAAAGCTACCCCAACAAAAGCAATGGTGCCATAATCCATGTTGTTCTGTCACAGACACAGCCTAAGAATCTTCATCCCTTTTTAATTAACATGTTTACCTTTTGCTTACTTTCTGGATAAAATATAAATGCATTAGCAAAACATTAAACTGGAAATCTATAATATATAATCTCAAGGGTTATTGGAGTCTAAATATTTAATGTCTTCTAATATGTTATAAATGTAGACAAGAAGAAAGATTATTAATTACATTTCCATTATACAGAAGAATCTGTATTATACATCTAAAACAAAGTGAAAAACTAAATAAATTATTGTAAGATAAAACAGCAAATTACAATAAATTATTTTACAAGCAAGGCATGGAAGATGGGGAATACTGAACACAGATATGCTTTGGACCAGACAAGATTAGGCAGCCCAATATCTGTGATTTGATGTCAATAGAGGGTTTTTATTTGTTTGTTTGTTTGTTTTAATTCTGCACTTCTTCACTTAGAGAGATTTTAAATACATAACTATATCAACCAAGAAAGGAGCCAGAATGCATAATTTCTTATCAAAAGAAAACACATCTTGCCCAAAGAAGACAACATTTTATGCTTTCCTAAGAATACTCATTTAATTTACATGCTTAGTATTTTTTTTCTGTATTATAACAGGAAGGCAATGTTCTAATTCATTTTGAGCTCAAAATAGGAAAACAGGAGAGAAGGATAAAAATAATCAGCTTCCTGTCTTCCAAATTTAAGCAAGGGTCCAACAATCAACAATCTCATAATTTGTCCAACATCCTGTAGAGGTATATTGAGAAGGTTAGGAAATCCAAAGTTGCCCAAATCAATATTTCCACCTCATGTTCGCATCATATATGAGTATATTGCCATGCTAAAGTGTGATTCCATAGCTTGAACCTCAGAGGTACTTTGAATTTCCACCCTTTGTTATGATAAGGCTAGGTCTACCAGTGCCAAGTCTCATCTAAACATCACAAAGGCTATGGACAAAAGTGAATATGAAGGAACTATGCTGAAAATGCCATTCCAAAAAAAAAAAAGCCTAATTTCATCTCAATTATGAGATTACAGAGTACCCAGAGGAAGCTAAAGACCACAGACCTCTACAGGTTATGAGAAACAATGTCTTAAAACTTATGTTGACTAGCCTTTTTCAATTTACTTGTTTCACCTCGTGATTAATTCAGTTTTTTGTTGTTGTTGTTGTTAACTAATTGTTTGTACTTGATTGGAGAGTTCTAAGGAACAGCAAAAGGAATAATCATTATGAATTGAAGCCATTATTCTTAAGTTTAGAATTATTCTTTAATTTTCACAGGAAAAAGGGCATATTTACTGTTTTATCATACCTTTACAGGCCTCATGTACATTTTATCAAAAAATGAGTATTTAATGGGATGAGTCAAAAACAAAATCATTTCTTCAGTTTGAAGTTAGTTAAAAATGCCATCATAACTACAATGACGCCACCATGTGGCAAAAAGTGTGATTTCTCAAAACCTGCCATTGTGTAGCATGGTTTAAATGCTACATTAAGAAAAATTACAATGTAAAGGCCAGATTTAATAAGTGAGCTTCTGTTACTTTTAAAAGTAGTCTATATCCACCTGGGGAAGCATAGGGGGCATACCTCATCAATAAGGGTACCTGCATAAGGAACATTTGTATACCTAATCCTGAATTGTACCCCACAATTTCAAAATAAAAATTAAAAGAGAAAAAATAATAATAAATAAAAGCATGTTGTCTTCCATTGGCTCATTTATGACTCCTTGCTTAATTCGCAAGTCTTCTCCAAATTTGTCTTCAATGTAATTCATTCAACAATTATTGAACTCTTAACTTGGCTGCTCGTCAAAGTAACTAAGGTGTAGGAACACAGGAATTCACAGAACAAACACTGCATCAGCCTTCATTGTGGCTAGACTCAATATTTTCACCAAATTTACTGACTTGTAGCTTTAATTTTTAAAAAAAGATCTCTTTCTAAAACTACAAAAACCAATTCTGTAAAAGATAAGGCACCAAAAGCATCTTTGCACTCAGTTCAAACATTGATATTTATTAAAACACTTCTTCATGTGATCTTCAACCTCCTGGAGAATTGCATGGCAGCTCTTTTGTCAATACTAATGAACCACTGTGTATTTTTTGTATCACTATCAGGCAATTAAAGACACACTGAATAATGCACTTTTTAAAAATCGTCTGTGCCCACCTAAATGACATTTCCAAGTGGTATTGATTTCAGGAGAGTAGCAAAAATGGGTCGTTTTAGCAAAGGAAATTCCGCTGTAAGTGGATCTCACTGCACATGTATCTAGTATCCTACATATCAAAATAACCAATTTCAAGCACTCAATGAATCTTTTTCATTAAAGTAATTTGAAGCTCTGCCGTTATTAGAGTGCCATTATAGGAAACTCCAAATACTCCTGTCAATCACTGGAAGTTCAGCAAAATGGTAGCAGCAAAATAGAATCAAAGGACGGGCCAAAACACATTCACCTTAAAACTCACAACTTTGAGACACATAAATGGAGTATTTCTTGCCAATTAATTCTTGCAAACCTTACTAAAGATAATTTATTTTCAAATTAATATCTCATCAACAAGACAGGGGAAGAACCAAAAAACCACTGCCTGAGAATGACAAAACTAAATGCTGCCAAATAAACACAAAGAAACTTATGCTTCATTTTCTCCTTGGATTACAGGAAAACTTCCCTTTCTCCTGAAGATGCTAAGGACAATATATTTCAAGAGTTTGGGAAGGAATGCAATGGGAATAAGAAATTCCTAAACAATGGAGGTTTTCCCAAATCTATCTATCTATCTATCTATCTATCTATCTATCTATCTATCTATCTATCTACATATCAATCATCTACCTATACCTCTGTATAATCTATCAGATAACCTACTAAAGGAACAAATTCCCTTTCGTTTCACCTTTTTTGTGTGTAATTATTGTTATTTTAGTCATCCAAATTCTTTCAGTCATACTTCTTTCAGAAGTCAAGGGAGCCAGCCTTGACTTCTGCTTCCTTACCACTTAGACCTAATGTGTTCTGTGTTCATATGAATGAATTTTTAATTCATATTTCTCCCTGTTATTTTGTTCTGTGTATACTTTTTATTTCCTCCTAAAGTTTAATTTTATCAGTAGCAGAACCATCTGTCTTTTGCAACTTCTCCCACAATTATTAGCAGAATCCTAAGGAAATAAAAAAAATCTGGAATTTGTTGAATATGTAGCAAAATAAAATTCTGAATGAGACACCAATAATATTAATTATTGCTGTCAATAAATATCTAGTTGGCAACTGTAAGGTTGTAATTTTCAATAATCAATTTAAATAATGCTGCTTTTCCCCAACATACTCTTTCCACTGCTCCCTCACTGTTGACTTCAAGGGAAGTATGGAGAACTGAAAAACTGCTTGACAGTTTTTCAAGAATTTGTTTTCCAAAATCCTTAAGCTCTTAGAGAAATTTAGGTGTTTCAAGAATTTGGGATGCAAATATATCTAGAATACAGAAATATATTTTGCACAAAGCAAACATAATTTCCAACTCTACCTGACTTGAAGAAGAAACATTTCTAGCTTGAGTGAGAGAAAAACAGAGGCAATAAGAACAGAGAAGGCTGTGGATACACAAAAGGAACATTTTGCTGAGAGAGCCAAGGGGTGCCTCAAGGCCAGACTCCAGAAAGAGTGGCTATATAATTCATAAGCAGATGGAACCACTTACACATTCAATGACCTGTACCCAAGAAGCCACAAAGAAGTTGCAAAGATAGTGATTGGACCCAAAGGGTCAAAGCAAGCAGAGTGATGGTAACCTGGATGCATAGAAGAGTTACGATCAAGAAAGGTCTTTCTACAGTCTTGGCACCACTGACTCCCTTTAAAACATTGACACAAACCCAGAAAGCAGGTAGTAAAAATCCAGGGCAAAAGATCTACCACAGTGGAAAGGGAGCTATAGTTATATTTTAGGGTTGCTTAGAAAAATAAAATTATATTTCTTGCATCTCTGAATTTTCGAGTTCAGATTCAATTCCATTCCATAAGATTTATAGCTCTGCCCATTCAACATGTTCTTTCACTATCATTTGTGATGACATTGTGTGTCAAGTAGTTTACAAGCATTACCTCATTTGATTCTCATGGGAAACTATGATGAAATTGTTACTTTGTCATTTTACAAATGAAGAGACAGTCTCAAAGAAATTAAGATACCCATCAGTGTTTAGAAGTGGATTCAAATCTATGTCGGCTTTGCTTCAGAAGCTAAGGTCTTCTCCATCACCCCTTTCTTCCCCAGATTTCATTATTAGACTTTTGACAAAAATGAAGGACTTCCTCTTTTGTTCACCTAGAATGGACATTAGTCACTCACCTCTAATGAATAGCTTCCTTTTAGGGAAGTACTATGAGTGTAATTAAAGATTTATGTCTGAAAGACAGAATATTCTAGTGGGAAGCTACAATCAAACAGGTGTAATTAAACTTTAAATATTCATATAAGTGTTCCAACACATTTTAAGTAAATAGTAGGCTTAAATTGACTCCTTAGGTTGATATAATATTAAAGTGCTATTTTCAAAATAATTTTTAAAGTAACCCTTTAAAGTCAATAGTCACTTTTGTCTAAAAGTGGGCACTAATAATCTGTCATATGTTTACTTCTTATGACAGTGTTATGGAATAGGCATTACTATCCACAGTTTTCATGGATAACTAGGGACAATATGAGGATCAGAAAAGAGGTGAAATTTTGGATTCAGCAGACTAGTATAATAATTACAGTTAATAGTATTAAGTATCTAAATAACAGAATAAATATTTTAATGTTTTCAATGCAAAAATATATCAAGCACACATTATTGCCTATAGAATGTGCTTGCTATCCAACATTTCAAAGATGAAAAACAAGCACAGAGCACTGGATATTTTATTAAAATTAAAAAAAAATTTAAGCTACTGAGAAAAACCTGAGTTAGTAGTTTCGGTTTGTTTGGGTTTTGGTCACATTACCCCCATATTCTCAACTGATGTTGTAAACCAAGAACCTCTTAGTACAGGCCTAATAGGCCACCCAGTGGCATTTCAACAATCGAGATTGCTTTTACCTTTTTTCAGGGGTCAATTGTGATTTTTTTGAGGGTTAATTCATAAAAAACAAAGTTATCCCAACAAATGTGTACCTGAAGTATTCACTGAAAGACATGCTTTGAAATGTAAATCAATCAAACCAGATCACCTGTACTCTTCACAGAATCAGGTAAGAGGACTCACTAATTCACTAGTCCCTCCTCCACCTATAATATCCTGAACAGATTTTCATCTAGTCTCTCCCAAAAACAGTATCAGTGATGGGGAACTCACTGCCCTAATCAGCTGCAAAAGACATTGTTCTTCCTTATATTGTAACAAAACCTTCCAGCCCAGTAAGCACATAAGAATGCAAGGTGCTGGCCTGTACCCCACAGCATGTTGTACAGAGGAGGCCCTCAATAGATATTTATTAAACAAAGGAACAAATAAACAGCAATTGCCCCAGTTTAGCCTCGAGAGCCACACAGAATAAACTTATTCTTCTGCATAATAATCCTTTAAAAAATTGAGGAGAGAGTCATAAATCTTTACCCTCTCCTTCAAATCTGGTTAGACCTTATGGGAGAATGAATCCCAACGCTTCAGACGTACATTTTCTTGGGCACTCCTCCTTCCTCTAAATTTCTATGTTAAAGAGCTAATTATTTGTATGGCAATCAATTCAGTATCCTTCAAAAAATATTTACTTAAAAAAAATTCTACAGTAAATGATCATACCTCTTTTTAGTTTATCCTTTTTACTAATTCAATACATTTTTAATTCAGATTTTTATATATTAACATATACAGTGGAGAGACAAAAGTACATGTTTACATATAAAATATGGACAGAAGTAAAATTATATACATAAATCTATTATATATCATTAATTATATATGGTATGCTGTATTATGTCATACATATGAATATTTAAATTAAATGATAAAATATGTTGACACTTACATACATCAAATATTAATCTCAATTATGTTAACACAAAATAAAAATTTTGAATGACTGAAAGTCAGATTTCAGATAATCACAGTAACCGCTAACCTCCTATTTTTAATCAGTGATGAATATATCAAATCAGAAGAATTTTCAATAAAGTGAAACTTGGTATTATTTAAGGTATTGATTTTATAGATAAGAATAGGGTTTGTGGAGATTTACTGACACAAGAGATTACAAATATTTAGTAACAAACTATAACTTAACTCCAAGTCTCCTAACTACTTGGCCATTTGTATCCCTGCTCTGATATTAAATAATTATTGGAACACAAATATATTTGCAGAATAAAATTTGGTAAACAGAAAATGTGGTGTCCCAGATGACTAGCTGCAAGAGGAATAAGCAGCTGAGAAGTAAGTTATTTATTCATCCACTTAATGCCCAAATCATGGGAAACAGCAAGTTGTGTGATGTGGCATTTTTTAGCACAATCATCTCGGAAAAGTCATCACTTGTCTTACCAGAGTGAGATGAAGCACTTAGCACAATTGCACTGTAGAAAGAGAAGAATTTCTCACCTGAAGATGATAATGTAAGGACAGCAATAACAGAAAAGAAGATATTTTGTGAACATCTGTAAGAGGGAAATAATCAGTAGCAGCGCGTTAATCAATACCAATTGAATATGGTGCACAAGTAATGCATACTTTATTGAACCACTTAACATTTGACTCCAACCACCACATATTCTCACAGTTAAATAAACTTGGAACACTGTACAGCTCATACATATAATATTTTCCTGCATGTGCAGTAGACTGTTTTAGGTCAATACATTTGCAAGTAACAATCCTTTACGTTTTGCTATTGCTTGTTATAAGCCAATTCCAGAGCATCCATATTCAGCAATCAAAAAGGAGAACAAAATATGGACAACTCTAACTCCTTCAAGACTGTAAATATTAATGTTTATTTGCAAATAAAAGATTATTTCCCTGAACTGCTGATTGTGTAATTTCACAGTTTGAGGTTCAATAAAGGGGTCCCATTTAAATTCCCCAGTGCAAGGCTCAAGTACGCAGGCACCTATAGTCCCCATCTCCCTCCCCTTTATACATTCAGGGATTCCCGTGTTCTGTATACTGGAGAACACGTGTGTGTCTCCCTGTGTGTGTATGTTGTGTGTGTGCCTTGTGTGTTGTATGCTGTGAGTGTGGTGGGATTGATGGAGAAAGATGGGCACCCCATGGTGGGTGCATTGGAGGGAAATGGCTACTACACAGATATTTGGAACTCGGTCCCAAGTGTGATTTGCACAACAAAATTCTTATAAATAAGGACAATCAAGTTCCACTTCCCCTAGTTAATAGAAAAGACTCCCCTTCAAAACTTTGGCCCTCAAGGTAAAAACTCTCTTGATTTTTGAACTCTGCCATCTTATTAAAGTTATATCAGGGCAGGAATCAGAGTTAGTTTCTGATTCAGGTCAGCTGACTGTGGTGAAGAAATGGTATGTGGACTGAACCACTGTGAAATAAAAGTCAGGGACAGGCAGCATGGCTTGATCTTTCTCTCAGAGACATGGGGTTTGTGAAGAGATAGCACCACTCTTATTAGTAAAACTTATTGCCGTCTCTGGGACCTAGAGATTGAGCCAGGGTCTGCCCCTCTTGCTGATTGCAAGAATGTTTCTAGGTCCTTCAAAGAAAGAGATTATAGTGCTTAGTGTCATTTGTCAAATATTTCTGGTTCAGTCACCTTCTGAGGATATGACAGGATGGCATTTCCTGCTCCCCTTGTGATTTGGAGTCACCAATGACTAGTTTTGTTCAATGAAATGAAGCAGACTCTTCTGCTTCATGTATCAGTTCTAGGAAACTGCATTCAATGGGCGATGCAATGCCCTTGGAGCTTGTTCTTCCTGCCAAGATGTCTGGTAACATCAGGGAGTGGATAGACATGTAGGGAAAACAAGGAAAAAAATATTTATGACTTCAAGACTTGGGGCTGTTTGATACTTCTGTATGACTTAGCCCTTCCTTAATGATACAGAGAGTATTTTTTCTATATTACTCAGCTGAGAGTGCTTCATTCCTCAGAAGACCTATGTACCAAGACACCAACCAATTCTTTTAATTCACGCACACAACCACTTCCTAGGCTCAAGGCAACATTTAGAAGACTGAGTGAGGACACCTTTTCAGTACCTACCACCTACTCTCCTTCATCCTAATTCCTGACTCAAAGTCAGAACTGGCCCAAAGGTCCAGTCATTCTCGATGCTCATGGTTACATCATTTTAAGGACCCTATTGTGATTCCCTGCCCTAGGGCTTGTTCAGAGACTCCCTTAAACATACTGATGCATCTCCCTTACACCTCCTAGAGCTCTAATAACACATAGAAGAGCTGGTTTCCATAAGTCTGGAAACAAAGTCTCTTTTCCCCAGGGTATAGTTCCTACCTGGTCAATTTCGACACAGCTGAGATATCTCTACCAAGGAAAATTTCTGGTACTTTAATCCTCTTCATCTGTTTTCTCTAGCTATGCAAGAACAGCTTCCTTTCTTCAAGTGGGAAAATAAATTTAATCTATGATAGAACACCTAGAAAACTTTTGCTTCTGTCTGACTGCTTTTCTTTCTGGCGTGTTTCCAGGCAGAATCTTTAACCCAGCCCTCACTCACTTGACAGATAATGAGATTAAACTTGTTTGTGCAGATTTGTGCACATGTGCATGTGTGCAATGTTTTTTGTCTCTTCCCTACACAATGATACTGGGAACAATTAGAAAATCATATCTCATAAGCTAACATTTCTAACAAAATCTAAAAACTAAACATGTTTTGCAAGTTAAGATTAGGTGGCAAAAACCTGACATGAGCTGATATAAGGCTATTTACAGTCTTTATTTACCTTTGTATGAATATTCATATTTCACTACAAAAATAGTAATTAATCTAGTTACAGACCCCTGGAAACATTATGTAATGTACAGTTATGAACCAAATTATCTTTTACAAATATCAAACACAGCTGATCCTAAGAGTTACAGATAATAGGTTGTAGAACTGCATCTCCTCTGACAACACTCACCCACCAGGCCCAGTTTTCACATCAACAGCAGCTCTCCATTAAATCTGACTACAATTACACAAACAAACTCCATAAACATGATCTTTCAAATTCCACGTATAGTCAGTTAACTCACTCCCTATGGGCCCAGATAGATCCATTTCATAATCAGAATTGCTTCAGATTATGTGAGTATGGTAGAGGCAGAATAATGTCCTCCCCCCAGATGTTTACATCCTAGTACCCAGAACCTGTAAATATGTTACCTTAAATGAAAAAAAAGGGGGAAAAAAAAAAACCTGTGCATATGTGATTAAATAAAGGATCTTGAGATAGAAGATTATCCTGGGTTATCCACTGGCCCAATGGTCCAAGAGTCCTCATAAGAGTCCATCAGGAGAGTCAGTTGGAGAATGACACATGATGACAGCAGCAGAGATCAGAGTGAAAAAGAAAAATATTTGAAGATGCTGTACTGGTGGCTTTAAGATGGTGGAAGGAGCCACAAGTCTCTAGAAGCTTGAAAAAGCAAGGAAACAAATTATCCCCCAGACTCTCTAAAAGGAACACAGGTCAGCCAATAACTTCATTTTAGCTCAGTTATATCAGTTTTATACTTCTGACCCTTAGACTTATAAGAGAATAAGTTTGTGTTGTTTTAAGCCACTAAGTTTGTGGTAATTTGTGCTAATACAGTGGGGCAGTTAGAATAGAATTGCCAACATTATCCTCAAGGGTTTAGCCAGTCTAAGCCAATAACAGACTTTTCTTAAGGCATAAAAAATATTTATCTCTAGAATTTGGAGGCCCTTTTTCAGATTTGAAAAGTAGAGGGAAAAGTAATACATTATAAAGAACATGCAATTTTTCTTCATCACTTTTTTCTTTTCTTTGGTGGGAAAACTTGAAAATCAAGGTTTGTATAAAATCAGAAATGTTGTAAATTTATTATTTAATCATTCAGTCTATTATAATAATAAGAAGGATCTAATAGTTCAGAGAATTGAGAAAATTTATATTAGAATACTAAAATGTCATAAATACAGAAAATACAATAAGATAAAGTCACTGTAAAATCATCTTCTAATAGATCTAAGTCGTGTGCAGTTGTCTCATGTCATACTTTTCTGGTTATAGAATAAAAACACTGCTCTTTTTCTTTTAGACTTTCTCCAAATTTTAATATTATACTTAAACTGTATAATATGCTTTACATCTTGATTCACAGGGAATAGGTCTCTAGTTTCTACGATCGCCATGTGAGTCTCTGCTGTTGCCCGATCCATTGCTTTGCTTCAGCCCCTGGCTTCTACAAATATCTGCTAGAGAAAAGCCGATCTCTCAGAATTATGACAGCTTGTAAGAAACCATTCTCTTACATAGATTTTAAACAATTGCTTTTAAAACTACACAAAGGGAAACGATTTGGCCAATACCATTCATTTTAATCTTCCAATTTTGCTTTCTTCATAGCTTAGTTGACTAACGATAATTAGAGAGGAATTATCTTCCTTCTTAAAAAGTAAAATAAATCCCTCATGCCCAGTGAGCAAAAACAACAAGACATGGAGATCACAAACTTTACCTACCCCCTTTACCTGGTATTCCTTCTCACTTATTTCTGTGTGTTGGGTTGTCCCACTTTTACCCCAAAGCCCTTCCTGACAGGGAGTAAGAATCCCTTTTGTGGGTTCCCTTCAGCACTGATGAACCCAACTGATGCATCACAGGAATATTTTGTTAGATGCTACGTTAGTCTGCTAGGGCTACCATGACAAAGTACCACAGATTGGATGGCATAAACAATAGAAATCTATTTTTCACAGTTTTGGAGGCTAGAAGTCCAAGAGATCAAGGTGTCAACAGGTCTGGTTTCTCCTTAGGCCTCTCTCCTTGGCTTACAGGTAGTCACCTTCTCACTGTGCCCTCACATAGTCCTTCCCTCTGTGCACCCACATCCCTGGGGTAACTTTGTGTGTCCAAATTTCCTCTTCTTATAAGAATACCAAACTAGGGGTTCGAGCTTTATTTCACACAGGAATTTGGGGAGGGGGGTCATGATTCTGCTCCTAACAGATGCTGAAAGAGAAAGTAGAAAAGAAAGCAAAAGTAAGTCAAAGAGATAACGCAATTCAGGTAATTTGTTTTCACATAAATTGTTTTTATTGTTTGTTTTTACTAACATGCCCTTAAAACGTGCCCTAGTCCATATCCTTGACCCAGAGAAAAGAAAGTATTAAGATCTTAGTATCCAAAGGCCAAAATTTTCCCATCATATTTCTTTCTTCACAGATTCCAAGCTGACACATGGAGAAAATATATCTAGGACCACCCAGCAGCCTCTCAGTCACTATGAGGCCTACATGGTCCAAGAAGGGTTCTAACACTAATGCCCAGCGAGTATCCCCCTACTCCTAGTTACTGGTCTTAGAGACAAACAGATTTATGAAGAATTTATCCTTAAGGTATGACTCAGCCTACTCTGGAGAGATGTGTTTTATTGCAATACCAGACTGGAAAAAATAGCAAAAATCCCTTAATCGTATAATAAAAAGTATGCCTATCAAAGAAACTATACAGATACACATACAAGCACAAGAAAGGCAGCAGTTTGATTATCACAATAATAATTCAAATATAAAAGCTGAAAATTCACTATTATAGGAACTTGCTATAAAACTAGTAGCTATGAAATACAATTCAGCATAAGATGGCTCTCCTGGAATCTATACCAAAAGCTTTAAGTTCCAGAGGGTATTATCAGAAAGTAGTCACCTCATCCCAGAATTCTAAGTTTATTTCTGAACTCCTTAATTGAAGTAATAGTGAGATTATTGTTTCAGACAAAGAACATCCATAATCCATACTCACAGCAGGTTCTGGCAAATGCCACGATATATTTGTTATTTACTTTATTTTTTGTTTGTTTGAGATGGGGTATTGTTGAAGTGCAATAGCGTGATCATAGCTCATCGCAACCTAAAACTCCTGGGCACAAGCAATCCCCTCATGTTGGCCTTCCAAGTAGCTAGAGGTATATGACCCCATGCCTAGATTTTTTTTTTTTTACTATGTTGCCCGGGCTGGTCTTGAACTCCTATCCTTGAGCCATCCTCTTGCCTCAGGCTTCCAAAATGTTGGGATTACAGGCATGAGCCACCACTCCTGACTTTCAGCTTTCTTAAATTATATTTCAAAATACATTTAAATAATAAAAAACCTAACATTTGAAAGTTCTATTTGCATTAGTTATACCATTTCTTTACAACATCAAAATAATCAGAACACCAATATTAAACAATGTTCTCTTTTTTTATTTCTCCTATCGTGTTCAAAAGAAACATGGAAGAAAAATTCTTTTTAAATTATCTTAAAGTTTCTCCTAAACTGCCAGGCATAAAACTATTAACAACATAGTAAGCAAATTTCTATAGGCATTAAAATGTCTTTTTTAAAATTCTACATACTAATAGGATTTATAAAGATTTTTAAAATGAGTAGGACATCTAAATGGAACCAAACAAGTCTAAACTCTTGTGGCTTTTCAAAATAATACTTTTCTTAGACTCAACCTATGTTGATGCCATAGAATTACAGAATCCCAAGATCCAGAAAGCAACTTAGTCGTTTCAGGTCAATCTCCAACACATAGTACAATCCCGGCTATGGAATCCCTGACAAGTTTCATTCAGCAGCTACCTGAATGTCACTCATGTTGAAGAGCTTACATATCCATAAGCAGACAACAGTTTCACTAGAAAGGTAAAGGTAGAAGCAGGAAGGAAAATAATTTTTGTTGAGCACTTACTATGTGCTAGCATGGACTTTGAGCAGGTTTTAGTTTTGTTATTCATAAAGAGATGTCTGGTGCCAATGTGGACAATGAATTAGAGAAATAAGGACTTTTGCATTCAATTAGGAGACTAATACCACAACACAAGTGATAATAAAAGTTTGAACGAAGCTCATTAACAATGAAAATGAAAAATGTAAGATGGAAGTGGAAGACAGTTTAAATGGAATTAGCAGCTCTTGGTGAGGTTTCCATTCAGCACAAAATAACCCTGAACCATTTTATTTCTGCAAACATATCTGACTCTCTTACCCTAACTCCAGCCCAAAATACAAGTTAACAAAACTGATGATAATTATTACAATAGCTAACATTTATTGAATGCTTACATGTATTTTATAATTCAAGACTCGAACAACCTCGCATGCCCTTTTTAGGGCAAAGGAACTGACATACAGAGAGGCAAACATTCGTTGAGACTACTCAATGAGTGGCATAGCCAGGATTCAAAGACAGCTAATCTAAATCTAGAGTCTAAACTATAGTTCATTAAGCACCAGGGTGAAGGAGTCTATTTCAGACAGACAGGGATAAAAAAAAATAAATAAAGATCATACTGAAGAATATTGCATTCGGTTCTCATTTTCCCTCCTCTCTATATTCTTTCTCTCTAGTACATTATCTGTCAAGACACAGAAAGATAGTCACCTTATTATGCAGCTGAATGACTGGGTTTATTTCTAAAGACTTCTCTTTAGGGACAAATGTCTCAAAAGAAACATCAGCATTTATTTTCATAAGAATGCAGCAAGCATAAGTGATTATATGGTGTGGAAGGTTTTAATAATTTCAAAGCAAAGTGTTATCACTGAAATAAAATTTTTTTAAAATATCATCAAACATTAACATTGAAATAAATGAATTTCCAATGCCTTTATTGTTTCCATGTGTTCATTTAAGTTACTTGGGTTTGGGCTTTCAAGGCGTATATTCCTAAGAAAGATTGCACTTATTCAAAGAAATATATCTACTGTTCACATGGTACTTCATAAAAGTCAAAGAATTCTCAAAATATCAATGATCTTATAGATTATCAAATGTTTCCTGCTTATGTAATAAACAAAAAACTGAGCAGTTAAGTCAAAAACTTTGTGCAAATGTACAGAGAATGACAGAGGTGAGCAAGGACCTAGACCCTGCAATCAGTACCCTATGCTGAGAGGGAAACCTTAAAATGTCATCTACAACATTTTTGGCCAAGTGTGCTTCCTGTCCATGCTTTAGCATCAAGAGTTAGGAGCTTATCATCTCTCATAGGGCTATGTCTGCCTAATGAAAGAGCCTCCACATAGACGTGTCTGGAAAACCACATACCTTTTAAGTGCCAATTGTTCATTTCAACAAGGACTTATTAGGTATCTATTAGAGTAATAGAAATGCATGGAGACAAAAACAGAGCTCCTGCTTTAGGTACTTGTTTTCTACTGGGGAAGAAACAGACATATTATGTTATATGTAAAGTGCTATGCTTAGGTCCATGTGGAAATTATTATAGTAGTGTAACAGTGATTAGAGACTCAGAAAGTTTCCACTACCCTGGAATAACAGTGGAAACTGAAATCTTTCCCATGTCCATTGCTTCCATTTTAAGAAGCTTGCTTTAGCTCAGTGAAGCTGTGTTGATGACTTGAGTGGGTGGGACTGAGGAATGCTTTTTAAGTCAGAGCAGATGAGTTGAGAGTAGATGTTCCCCAACAAATCTCTGAGTAAAGAAAAGTCAAGATCTCTCCCCAAAGCAACGGGACTTCCATTTCAACTTCACCATTTAAGTCCCCTCCCAACATCTATCACAATTATTACTGATGATCATGGAAAATTCTGATTGAAAGCTGGCTACAAATGTGCTATTCTAGATTTCCTAAAATGCTGAAACAAAATTCAGGGAAATAAAAAAAAAAAGTCCTTGGTCATAGAGGTTGCCTATGTATTTTGGCAAAAGTTCCAGATAAGATTCAGAAATGAACATATGTTTATAGTTTGTATTAGCAGATTCAGGCAATAGACTTCCAACTACTAAAATTGTCTTGCCATATGCTATTATATAAAAAGCCAAGTATTCGGAGTCAGTTGAGCTGGATTTTAATCATCCCAAATCTACCTACTTATATAACCTTGGGATATTTTTTTGAAATTTATCCATGCCCCAAGTTTTATTCTTGCTTATAAAATGGAAATAACAATATCAAACTAGCCTATTGTTTCAAGTTTAAAATAAATAATGTATATAAAATTGCTGAAACTAGGGTGGCAAATTGAAATTAGTTTTTCTTTTTTTTTTCCCCCCAAATCCCTCTTCCCTTGTCTGAATAGTTAAAGATCTTACTTGCCCTGGCTTTTGACCTACCCAACACAGAAGATAATTCTTCATCCCTAGAATGTATAGCCCCCAGCACACAACAGGACAATGTATCTTGTGAGGACACAACACTACCCAGAGACACACTTTTTTTTAAATTGTGATATTGAGGGGTACAGTTAAGGGTTAGGTACACAAATACGTCTCATTTAGGTACCCTTGTTGATAAGAAGTGTCCTCCCCTCCCCAGACAGGTATTTACTGCCATTAATCTCTTCCCCTATCCCTCCCCCCCATAGTTTCCCACCACTGTCAGCCATTTTCTTGTGGTAATACGTTGGATGATCAAGGTCTACTATATGAGTGAGAACATGTGATACTCAGTTTTTTGTTTCTGTGAGAGGTCACTCAGTATTATAGACTCTAGTTC
>CAUYQG010025181.1:0-17387 GCA_963574415.1 Tarsius wallacei | reverse complement strand
TAAAAAACCTTATGTCTAAACACTAAACTACATAATTCTAAATCAAATAAGAGGTGAATATACTTATATCATTTTCACTCAAGCAATATCTAGTAACTTATAACCAAGTGAAAGAAAGCATTCTTGATGTGCTTCAGAGTTTGATCATTGCATATGTTAGAAAAGGTCAAATGGGATAGTGGGAAATGGAAAATTGAACCATGACATTCCCAGGTTAGCTGTGAGTACTTCACATAAACGTGTTGTTCTCTTCATGCTCAACTGCACAGAATTCTTCAGCCATATCAACAGCAAAGACAGAAGACAGAAGGGCCTCAGCCTGGACTTGCTTTGCGGCCAGCGGGGTCCTCAGCACTCCTGGACTTTGTCAATCAGGCGAGCCTCCGAAGCTGGTCCCCAACACATTCTGCCTGAATGTTTTAGACATTTGGACTCTCTGGGGTCATCTTTGTGCACTTAGATCTTTGGACACTTTGGCCATAGCCTTCACATAAGAATTTCCAACTACCCTGAGACCATTAGTCTGTAGGAACCATATGTAGTAACCGATAGCCAGGACTGATTGTCTTATATGAAGGCATTTGGGGAGAAAAGGGCATCTGGAATAAGAGAAGTATCTAGCATCTATTTTTACAAAGAATCACAGTAGGAGTATTAATTTGGCAATTCTAATAGCAATTTTTAACAAATATACAATAATTACTTGTTGACGCATGAGTTAGTGAATCAAATTAAAATTAAAAAAACCTTTAAAATACGGAATTATTTTTAATAACAAGTTTTTAATAACTGTGGGGTTTCAAGTGTTAGAACATTAAAAGATGAAAGTTTCCATTTCTCAGTAGAAATGCTGTGAGAATAACCATCGTTTTGGTGAACAAAATCTTTTCATCTAAACTACCAAAATATTTTGAGGAAGAAGTTGCCTGAAATAAAAAAGTATTTCATGTGTGTTATAAAGAATCACAGCAGAAATATTAAATTTATGCAGTCTAAATTATCAGTATAGGTCCTAGTATTACTTGGTAGTAATACATTCTAATTACAAATGTAATGTCTACAAAATCATACTTAATGCTCACTTTCTTTTACCTTGTACAGATATAGAACCTAAAACGTCATATTAGAAAAATTATTCACAATATTTAGATTACTGTGCAAGATCAATTACACTTAAAAGTGGGAAATTAGATCAAATATAGTAGATTGTTCAGTCCAAATTATTCTTGGATAGGTTACATATAACTCTCCAATTAAGAATATTGGATGAATTTGATATTTACTCAAAACCACAAGTTGTTAAATGAATGAGTCAAGTACTTAAATTAACTTTGGACATCTATTTTAATTGCTATTTTTAGTGTGTCTTAATAAACAAATGATATATTTATTCTATGTTTAAAAATATAAAATAAAATATACAAAACCAAGACTTATTTTTACAAAATACAGTTTGCCAATTTTGCTATATCATTTATTTATTCAAAAACTAGTAATGAGAGTTGATATTATTATACTTAACCTTATTTAATTTATACCATAAACAGCTGTTTTATTGCCATGAAATATATCTGTGAGAGTCTTTTTTCCCCACTTTTACTACTCAGCTAAAGATTTTACTGATACATTTGTACTCTAGTTAATGTACTAGATTACTTAAGAGAGTATTGCTCATAATTAGGATTATTTAACAGATATATATTACATAGAAATTTTCAAAGTATTAGGGAGTCTTCAAAGATGATGGAAAAATGAAATAGATATTTATAATTCAATGTCTGATTTGTGAAATATTATATATTACATGATTATTAAAAATGTCTTTTTAGAAAATTATTTTTATGCTGGTATCTTAAATTGAGTTAGAAAGTAGAATTTGTTTTCTATCATGAATAAAGCAAATATCTCTTGACATTTTTGTGCTAAGGAAACCTCAGTTGTTCAACTACTTTTCTGCCTTAATTATAAAAGATTAACTGACCCTATTAATTTGGGAAATATTACTATTCATATTTTCTTGTTAAAATATACATAATGTTATGCAACAGAAGTATGTTGCAAAAAGAACAATTATAAGCTAATTTTTTATTAATATAGACTATAAACTAAGAATTGTGTCATATTTGTTTTTTCTTTATCAAAACCAAACCAAAAAAAAGAGATTTACTAATTTTAACATAGAAGTTCATATCAAATTTTTTTGTAAATACCAGTGTAAATCCTAAATTGAGTAATTCAATTATATTTATTATAATAGAAATAATTACTATCCTATTTCTTCCTAATAGTAATGTGATGCATTACCTTTTTATGTAATATATGTGTTTGAATGCATCATATTTGATAATGTTAACATCAAATATACTTTTGAACTATTTAAAACACTTTCTAAAAATTAAATTTAGAATGTTTTCTCACAATACACTACATAAATTATTCCTTAATTATTTTCTCACCTAAGCATACATCTATCTAGCATATATATTGTGGCAATTTATAAGAAACCTTGATCTAGTAAGTTTCCTTCTTGTTTTTTGCAAATCATGCATGATTTTGTAACTGGCATCTTCAGGATATATATTTCTTTTCAGCAGGACAGTTGTAAATGAGTAGCATGGCTGAGGTAGAGGTGAGTATAGGAATGAGGTTTAATTCTCTTAACAACTGGAGAAATCACTGAGCCAGTATCACTAAATAATTATGTAGTTCATTTAAATCTCTTTTTAGAAACAAAGTGTTCCTTTATCTTTAGCCATATGGAGATGG
This sequence comes from Tarsius wallacei, assembly GCA_963574415.1. Taxonomy (NCBI): domain Eukaryota; kingdom Metazoa; phylum Chordata; class Mammalia; order Primates; family Tarsiidae; genus Tarsius; species Tarsius wallacei. Next base: position 14,621 of record CAUYQG010025181.1, on the reverse strand, counting down.
ATCTAGTTAGTATATGTACAATAATACAAAAATGCAATTATGAATGCTTCTGTACTTTGTAAAATTTCTTCATATATGGGCTCACAAAATAGATAGGCAAATGTCATTAATTATTTTTCCATGCATTCATGTAATATATCTGAAGAAACAAGATTCATTTAAGATTTTCATAGAAACTGGCATAAATCTTTCACATTGGTTATGTTGGTTATTAAGCTGTCTGATTTTTTTAAAAGTAATTTTCTAAATGAGCATATTAAAAAGAAGAAAAGTTGACTAATATTTTGAATAAAACAGCAGCAACCAAAAAATCAATGGAAAGTAGCCATGCAACAACCCATATTTTGAAATTAGACTATAATATTTTCTTAGTGACAAATGATTTTTTCAAACGAATTAACCAAAACGTTTGGCACATAAGACAATGTCAAATGATGCACACACATAAAGTGTAGAACCAGAAACAGAATAAAATGAGAATGCAGCAACACCAACAGTTGACAAAATAATAATTGAAACATTTCTAAATTTGGGGAAAAATATGTTAATGGAAAGATCCAAAAAGGTCAATCAAGCCTAAACAGGATAAAACAAAATGGTATCACACAATGGAACATCAGGATTAAATGGAAAAAAAAGTAAAAAGAAAATATTGAAAGCAGTCATAGGTGATACATTATAAGAAAATGAACAATTTTGTGAATGCCGATTAACTTCCCAGGGAGCAACTGAGAAGAAAACAATGGAATGACATCCATAAAGTTCTGGGAGGAAATACACAAACACATGCATGCAAACACAAAATAATTAAATTCTATAACCAGTGAAATTATTTTTGAAATAATGAGGAAAATATTACATTTTCAGATAAATAAAAACTGATTACACAGCCACATTCCCTTTTCTTTTGACTATTATATTGTCATATGTTTTACATGTATATCTATATTTCTCATGTCACAATGTTATAATTTATGCTACGGTCAGTTGTCCTTACATGATATTATTTTCCACATTTACACACATACTTAACTTTTATTTCTTCCTGTGGATCTAAGTTAAATCTAATGACATTTCCCTTCAACCCGAAGAACTTCCTTTAACATTTCTTATATTCCAGGTTGACTTGTAAGGAATTCTCTTATAAAGTTTAATTTTTAATATTTTATATTTAAAATTATAGCAAAATATATAGATACAGTATATAGCTTAAAATAGTACATTAAAAGTTTGAAGTTATATAGCATGCAATATATAAAGTCTTCTAAATGAATTGAAGACTTAGATGCAATGTGCAATAGCAATATTAAAACCCTTCTTGAATTGGAGTGATTTATTTCTCATTCCCTCAGGGGATCAGCCCAAAGTGCCTGACTACAGTTGTTTCTCCAATTGACATTCATTGAAAAAAGCCACCAAGCTCAATGTCTTTTAAACTCTCATCCTATCTTGCTATACAGAGATTTAGTGTCAGTAAGTAAGCCAGTATTGGAAATTACATGGCAATATCAAGTGTCCTGAGACTGTAACTGTTGTCAATTAGGCATGCAATCCTGAAGCATGTAATAAAAACATTTTTCTGAAAATGTACTGCACCTTTCCATTCTATGCATTTTTATTGATGCTAGATACAATATTTTTCTTGAACTATATTTATTTTATTAACATTTGTATTGCAACCATCAAGAACAATAAAATAATGTAAATACATATTAGAGTAATTTTTAAAATATTAACGTCTGTGAGAGTTAATTTTATGTGTCAACTTGACTTGGGTCAGGATACACAGATATTTAGTCAAATATTATTCTCAGTGTTCTATGAAGGTGTTTTTGTATGATATTTAAGTTTCAAATTGGTAGACTGAGTAAAATAATTGCCCTCCATAATGTGGATGGACCACATTCAATTAGTTGAAGGCCAGATAGAATAAAAGTGTGAACTTCCCCTGAATAAAAGATAACTCTTCTGCCTGAAGAATTCTCTCCTCTCATCCTAACACTTTGGTTCTTCCTGATTCTTACAGGAACCTGCCAACCTCATATACAAACTGGAATATTGGCCCTGTAGATTTGGATATACCATCCTCCATAGTCATGTGATGAATTCCTTATAATAAAACACACACACACACACACACACACACACACACACACACACATACGCATGCATGCATATGTACACACGCAAACATATACTTACACATAGATATGTGTGTATATATAATCTGTATCTATATATCTATTTCTATATATCTGCTATTGAATTTTTGGGGGGAAAATTGACCAATACACACCTTTTCTTTCTATGTTTATCTAGTTATTTATAAAAAGAAAGAAATCAATTATTCATTCAAATTAATTGTGAGAAAGGATATGCTTTATCTATATACTCATAGCTATTTGTGAAGTTTCTAGTGCATGGCAAGCTAACAACAAATATTTATCTATATTGTCATATTAGATTATGCAACCCAGTAACCCTTTCACAGAAATTATGATGAATACAAGTTTATTACTGATACCAAGAATTGGACCTCATAATCTCTTTTGGTTCCAGCATAATATAAAAAATAGAGACTAATACAGATTTTGATACCTTAGGATACTTCGTTGAGTCATATTGCCTGTGACAACACAGAAATAGCAATGCCACTTTATAAGTCACAGATATTTACAACTCAGACTAAAGCTTTTGTAAAAACAGTTTTATTGCAATTGACAGGTAATAAACTGTACACATTTTAAGTGTACAAATTAATAAATTTAACAAGTTTTCATATATAAGTGTATATATGTATTTATATATATTAGGATATATTTATATATCCTGAACCCATTTTTACAATTAATCATCTCCAAAAGTATTCTTATCCTTCCCTATAACTCCTACTTCCTACCTCTCTCTGCCTTTTAAAATTTCAAGGACAAAAATTTTTAGAATTGTTGACTGATTACTCTGCAGACAGTGATCTCTTTTTCCTTATATTTTGCAGCTCAACCTGAAAATGGCCACCTTATATTTCCAGGCTTTAAGGTCTGTACTTTTTAGTTCTATAAGGTGAAGGAGTTTATTTCAGTTTGTTTTCATATTCATCAAAACTCATAGATTTCTGCAGATGACTAAGAAATAGGGATAGAATAAATGTTCTCTAGTACTATTTTCAAGTGTGAAAAAATATAATATGTATGTATGAAGATGTAGTGAGATAACTTGACAAGGGTTTATTGAGAGCAATATATATTCAAGCAATCAAAATATAATCATTTGAGTTTTTAAAATGTTCTGTGTATTAATAGATTTCTAGATATTTTTACAGGTAATTGCAATCTTTGTATGCATTTTATATATTTATGTATATATAATACATATAGATTGCAATTACCTATACAAATATCTAGACACACACACACACACACACTCATGTACATAATACATATATGTATTATGTACATGAGTGTGTGTGTGTGTGTGTGTGTGTGTGTGTGTGTGTGTGTTAGTTATCTTGTCCTTTGGACTGAAAATTAGTCTTTGGCTCTTATTTATATTTTTTGTGATATTTGTGAAATATCAGCAGAGGCAGTGTGTAGATGTAAATGCAATAATAAATGGATGGACATGCTGCCCTTCTTATTTTGAAGTTTAAATCCTGCAATTTCGGATATGTTTTGCATATCATAGAAAATTTGACCCCAATAAATATTCCTTTTTTAAAAATTCCACGCAAATAGTTGAGTACATATTAATAACATCAGGATTTATTTTACTTTTAATAATTAGTACTAACTTTCAACATATGTTTTCTCATTTCAGAAAACATTGGGTTTTATAAGTATATAGAAAAAGTAACATGTATTTTGCATGCAAAATATACAAATATCTAAAACTGTAATTGTATTTACTGCAAATTTTTATGTGGCTTATTACAGTTTTAGAAATTAAGCCAATAATCTGTGCCATGTCAAAAAGTTCAGTTCAGCCTGTAATCCCCGCACTTTGGGAGGTGGAGGCAAGAGGATCACCTGACCTCTGGGGTTTGAGAACAGCCAGGGCAACCTGGCAAGACCTCGCCTCTACAGTAAATAAAAAAATTAACCAGGCATGGTGGCACGCATCTGTATTTCCAGGTACTTGGAAGGCTGAGGCGGAAGGATCACCTGAGCCCAGCTGGTCGAGGCTGTGATGACTGTGAGTGTGCCACTGCAATCCAGCCTGGGCAACAGAGTGAGACTTTGACTCAAAAAAATAAATAAATAACTAAAGTTCATAGCTTTGTGTAATATTTTATATGAACATATTTTAAATTTATAATACTAAGATCCTCTTATTTTAGAAATGTTCAAAACATCAAATAAATGAGCAAAATATATGAAAGTATTGGTGATTAAGATGAAATTAACAAATAAATAGTAAGTTCATGTCCTGAAAACCACTTTGTTGGCATCGTCATAGTCTCTTTATTAGTGTAATACAAGTTTGCTTTGGGTTTAGTGTAATAAGTTAAGGAGAATTGACTTAACCTGAATATTATTTGAAGAATGGTAATTTTAAGCAGATTAATTACTCTATTAGATATGCATTGTAGTTGAACCATTCTTTCAGCATTATGGAGGTTTGTTCACTTTGGGAGGTAATATGTAGTATGTCTTGTAAAGTGGGAACTGCAGTAGTTATTCAGGTAAGGAATAATAAAAGATGAATTCAACAAAGGTAGAATATAAACACAATAATGGCTTAGAGTGGTATAGTATTAGAATTTGAAGAACTTGACTATTATGTAGATATGAAAGTAATTTGCAAGTCTTAGATAAATCCCAACACTGAAAAAAGAACCATAGAAAAACACTCAAGGTGGTGAGAGATGGATGACATATTAATTTTCTGTACGAGTTGATATGTATGTGGACTTGGAACACAAGAGTGTGTGGACTAAACGTTTGATTTAAAAATTCATTGCAGCATATATCGCAGTTAAGACATAACAATAGTTGGTGTGAAGTTAAGAATATCTTAAGAGTAAAGTAAGAGGTACTAGGAGGCAGCAACATTTAGAATTTGAATAAAGAAAGAATATGTGAAAACTATCTTGAAGGAATGGAAATGTGATATAAGAAAAAAAGTAGGAGATAGTAGCTTCACAGATTTTCAGTCAAAGCTTCAACTGCTATTTAGAAGGGTAAGAGATTCCAAAAAACATGGAAAACTACATGATTGCCACTAATAGGAATGATTAGTCTTATTATCAGTGCACTGAAATTGATGCTTATGCATACATCTGTGAAACTAACACCACAACCAAAGTAATAAACGTAACCATCACCTCCAAAAGTTTTATTGTACCCTTTTGCTTTTTTGTTTTGTTTTATTCATTTTTTTCTGTGGTACGAAGACTTAACACGAAGTTTATTCTTTTAACTATTTAAATGCAAAATATACCATAGCACTAACTTCTCAAATTATGTTGTACAGCAGATCTCTAGAATTCATTCATCTTGCGTAACTGACACTTTAAACCCATTGAGCAACAAATTCACATCTTACCCTGCACTCAGTTCCTGGAAATCACCATTCTATTTCCTGTTTATATTAGATTAACTATTTTAAATGTCTTATATAAGTGGAATCATGTAGAATCTGTCTTTCTATAACTGTCTTATTTTACTTAGGAAAATGTCCTCCACATTAAAGATATAGAGAGATTAGAGTTGGTGGGAATTTACAATGGTTCAGCTGCTATTGAAAACAACATGGGGGTTCAATTAAAAAAAAAAAATACTATAACTACCATATGATCCAGCATTCCCACCTCTAGGTATTTAGTCAAAGGAACTGAAATAAATATCTCGAAGAGATAGCTATACTCCCATGTCCATTGAATTGTTATTCACAAAATATGGAAATAACCTATGTCCTTCAACAGCTAAATAGATAAAGATAATGTGGTATATGCATATAATAGAATATTATGTACCTTTAAAAAAATGAAAATCATTAAAATTTTACTTAAGATATACATTCAACAGCTACACATGTGCTTCTTCTAGTAAACTCTTTCTATTTATACATATGCGTTCAGATAGCTATGGCAATAAACATAGATGATATAGAGGTTTTAAATACAGATGTATGTCTACAGAGTTCCATTTTCTGTATCAAATAACAGAAGTTATCTGTGAGATGCCCCCACATACTTTAGAAGAACCTCATGAACTATGCCATCCTGAAAAATAGCAGAGGTCTTATCAGCCTGATCTAATGAAGCAATAATTAAAATAAAATATTTTAGAGGGACAGAAACACATATACACACAGAAAGAGACAGAATTATTTTAGGATTAAGATATTCCTCTAGAACTAAAATTGGGCATTAGAGTCTAAATTAATTAAAAAGAAAGTTCTATATTTTTACATTTGGGTTATAAGACCTCTTTCCAGCATTCAAGGCCTAGCACATCCCTACAGGGTTTATGATGATGAGTACATTTGCATAGCTTACTATGACTACTGTTTGCATCAATAGAGGAAAAGAAGGGTAAAAAGTATATGACATACAGAGCAATTTGGGGGGTTTGTAAAAAATGTTATTTACTAGTCTTTCTGAAAGAGTAGTGCTTCTATTTTCTCAAGCTGATAAACTGAGGTTCCAATAAATTTAATGTGAAAGTTGGAATAGTTCCCTGGTTAGATGTACGTATGAACAGCGTGGGTTTGCTCTCCAGTGCCTACACAAACTTGAGAAAAGGAAAAGTTGTCCCTAGACAGTTTAATACTGCACATTTATACAGTTTCTCACCTAACATTTCTACAATTTTAGCTTCTCCTGCTATGGAATGGAAGCTCACCATGAGAAGTAGCTGGGCTTGAGCTATCTTGTTGGCTCTTCCATAAGAGACTAGGACATTTTAATATGTGTCTTCCTTGGAAGACTCTTTATATAACCATATTCTTTTTTCACTTTCGTTGATTGCCTGATTTGTGTTTAGTAGTTGTAAAAACGAAATCTGTTCATGTAAGGATTCATATATAGAGGTATATATATGCATACATCTATGCATGAATGCATGGATGGATGGATTGTATCTGAGGTGCATGTTTTTTGGTGACAGCTGGAGAGGAAAAAAGAATAACAAGAATTCATGACCGAGTTCTATTTTCTTTATCAGATAACAGCATTTATCCGGGGAGTGCTCCCACAGACTTCAGAAGAACCTCATGAACTATGCCATCCTGAAAAGTATCAGAGGACCCATCAGCCAGGATTAGTCAGAGAAGAAAATTGGCCACAGGAGGCCACTTAAGGAGATCCACTCTTTGTAACTCTTTCCTGCCCCAACACCAGGTGGAAACTCATGGGAAGAAAACAGAAGGGAGTCAATGAGGCACAGTTACTCCAAGCATATCGAAATACAAACAAATTGAACTACACTTTAGAGTTTGAAAGTGAGTTCTAATGTAAATAGAACTGCATTGTTATCATGAAATAAGACTAATATATTAAATAAAATTGGCTGTAAAATTATACAACCAGGTCCATTTGCTACTAAAGGCCATTCTACTAAGTAAATGAAAATAAAGGAAGATTCTTCAGAGCAGACTCAGAAGACCAATACTAGAAAAAAATAAACCCGATTCATATTTATGCCTCTTTATTTAGAGATTTCCCAAGTTAATACTGAGCTGTGTAAACTCAATACATTTTTTTTTTTTTGAGTCGGAGTCTCACTCTGTCACTCGGGCTGGAGTGCAGTGGCATGCACACGGCCACCCCAGCATCCACCAGCCTCAGCCTTCCAAGTAGCCAGAACCACAGGCGCACACTACCACGCCTGGCTAATTTTTTATTTGCTGTGGAGACAAGGTCTCACCAAGTTGCCCAGGCTAGTCTCGAATCCACAGGCAATTCACTCACCTCGGCCTCCCTACGTGCTGGGAGTACAGGATGAGCCACCAAGCCCGGCCAACTCAATACATTTTATTATTAAATGATGGTGTAATTTTAGTGGTATTCATTTTTACAAGTTCTGGTAGTATCCAACTATTTTTCAGTATTTTTACCTCAGTGTTCTTGTTAGTGTTTACTAGTTGGTAAATTAGCAATTTAAAACAATAGGAAGACCTGAATTAAATGAATTACTTTTTTTAATTCAGAGAAATTATTTCACATTGGAAGTAATCACCCTTTAATTAATCTGTTTTGTAACTCTATAGTTTGGTACTTAGAAGTGTTTTCAATTAGTGCAAGTGTAATCTGAATTGATGAGATAATTACATAAAATCTTTATTTCATTTTCCCTGTGTAATGGTGGACACTAGTAATGTTTTTCTGCTTTAAACATTGTCATATCAATAAAATTTCTCAAGAACTATCAATCAACATACCTATTTGCTTCTTAAATATAGAACTACCAAAGTCATTTGAGTCAAGGGTCTGCTAATTACTACTTAAGCAAAATAAAGCACCAATTGCATTCAAGTGACACACAGAATTATTTTCAAAGGTAAAGTTGTTTGAGAAACCATAATATTTCACAACGAATATTTTCTCAGTTTCTAAAAACTGTATACAAAAAATGTTTAATTTTAAGCATAAGAGCTTCAATTATAGATATGTATTTTAAAAAGAAAGGCAATAGTGTTACTCTGTTTTAACAACAAAAAAGACTTATATTTGTTGAAAATTCCTTGGAATACTCTTTATATAATCATATTCATTTTTTACTATGCACATCATCTGACTTTAGTTTAGTAGTTTAAAAATATATCTGTCCATGTACGGAATTATATATGGCTGCATCTATTTATGTATATATAAGTGTAATGAATGTGTATATGTATCTCTGATCTATCTAGTTTCTTTTTACTCACCTGTGATGCCATGATTCAATCAAATAAAAGTAATGTGACATCATTACTATTATATGGTTAATCCACCTGCAAGATAGCATATTATTTGATCAACTTTCTCAACCATTTCTTGTCTAATTTATTTTAGCATCAGGTCTAATTAACGGGAAACCACTAATAAATTCATATTGAAACCAGCTCTTCTTTAGCTGTTTTAGAAACTTAACTTCTTTCTTGCTCTCTCTCCAGAAAAAATGGCAATCCTGTACTTATTGTTTTGCAACTGTAGGTAATTACAAAAAATTAAATATGTGTAATTGTTAATATGTACTAGGCACATTATAATATATATACATACATTTACTATACACATGTACAATATAAATTTATATTATAATCTCTATTTTACAGATAAAGAAATTGAGGCATTATGCATTCTTTTAAAAAGTACTCCAAATTGCACTATTAGGAATTAGCAAAACCCACATATAAATCCACATTTTCTCCCTGAAGAGCCTAAACTCCTAATTATGATATACTTTTTTTTAACTTATATCTAAGTCTGTTTCCTTATCTTGGAATAAACATATTCATTCATTTGTTCACTCAAACAGTCATTTAATTTGTGTCTACTACATGTTAGACTATATGTGGGTGCAGGCACAATATTAAAAAGGAACAAAACAGGTTATGTATCTGCTTTCAAGGGCATTAGTTTCTAGTGAGAAGAGTTATAGAGTAAGCAACGAAATAAATGACTATAACATGTCATGTGGTGACAAGAGCTTTGATGAAGAAGAAAGCTTGTTAAGGAAGAGAGGAAGTGTTGTAATAGGAGCACTATTTTATACAAGATGGAAAAAGACCCTTCGTTAAGGAGATATTTGAATAAGAGTAAGGTTATTATAGGCAAACAAATGTAAGAGAAAAAAAACAAAAAATAATTAAGAGGTTGTTATAGTAACAATATATGCATCAGTGTGGACAGAACAAAGTGAGGAAGGGGAGAGTGGTAGATGAAAATTTCAAAGCAACGCCAGGAACTAAATGATGTGGGGCACTGGAAAACTTTTTTGCAGTTATTGTCCAGACAAGAGACCAAAAGCACACAGTAATTTGAAAGGGGTACTTTAATGTAAATAACCGTCAACTATTTCAGGGAATTTTCTACTGAAGGATAAAGAGGACGTTAAAAAATATAGGGATAGCAAATATTGGGAGCAGCCACAACTCCCTTTAGGATTTCAGGTAAGCGCTCAAAGAAGATACAAAGATCTAAGATCTAGATGTCCTCGGAGAGGGTGTGATTGTGGACTGTTAAAAGAACATTTTGCTGAGGTGCTCCATTGACAGAACTCACTGGGAAGGTGTTCATTCTCACAGATGCCACAGGTGAAGTGCTCTGTCCCTGGAGAGGTGATGTTCACTGTTGACCACTATGCACCATAAGAGCAAGCTAAGGGGTGCTCTTAGGAAGTAGGAAGAGCCCCATCCTTTCCCAGCATGCCTCAAGCAGGTTCTACAGATGAAATTTAACAACATGCTGTTGTCAAAGCAAAGCAAAAATGTTCCAACATCATTAGCAAAGTAAAGAAGGGTAGGCTTGGAACTCATGGTAATTGCCTCAACATTGTAAGAATGTTGCCCTCATTTAAATAATCTAAGCAAAGAGTGACATGAAATATATAATATTTTTAAAAAATCAGTTAGGTTGCTGTGTGGAAAGACAAAATGAGTAGAAGGAGGACAAATCATCTAAAATAATAGCCCAATAATCAAGACCTGAAATGTGTCAGGGTAGTAGCAGTAGAAATACTTGGATTCACTATATACTTGAAAAAGAATCACTAGCAGAATTTACTGATTAATTGGCCTGAAGTATGAGAGAAATAAAGTAGTCATAGACTACTTATGGAATAATAGAAGTTACATTTACTAGATGTTAAAGGCTGAATAAAAGTGAAAAACAAAAACAAACTTCTCACTTCATGGAAAACTACAATATCTAATGTCAATGATAAAGTCAAAAAAATTGATGTGAAAATTATAATTTTCGAAACATTTAATTAATTATTGTGAGCCTCACTGCTGTCCAAAAACCTAAAGATCTTTCTGGTGAGGTTGGCAATGAAATTAATAGTCTTAGTTTGTTCATTTGACACTATAATGAAAAGTGCCAACATTTAAAAAATCTGCATAACTCAGTGAAACAATATTTTCCAAATGTCAAATAGGTGGTATTGTGAAATTCAAAGTATAAGATAGGCTAATAGACTTAAAAGTAAAACATAATATTTTTTAAAATCTTAAAAGTAATTTAAAGAAAGATCCTTGTAGATAGGAGTTCAGATTTCACGCTAGAGCTAACTTTCAAGAAGCAATCACTTTTTGATTTTCAGTGTAGTGTCAAAAAGATTGTCCACATTTATCTGGAAAGGTTATTAAAATACTCTTCCCTTTCTAACTATTTATCTCTGTGAGATCAGATTTTCTTCATATGCTTTAAACTCAACAACATGTTTTAATAGATTAAGTGCAGAATTGAATATGATAATTCAGCTGCATTCCATTAAATCACATTTTAGGAGCTAAATTAAAAACCAAGAGATTATCATTCTTCATATTAATTACTACTTTTTTGTTTTGTTATTTTTTATGCAAATTTGTTATTTATATTAACACATGAGCTCATCATTAATTTTTTTTCAAATTATCAGATTCAGTTTTAATACAGTAGGCATCTATAGATGTGACGCAGATAAATAAAAACACTGTGGTCCTCAATAATTTTAAGGTTATAAGGGAAGCTGATACCAAAAAGTTTGAAAACATTTGTCTTCATTCTTTAGCTTTATCATTTTCATTCCATTTTCAGGACTACAAATGTACTATCAGAAGATTCAAGTTCCAGAAAGATTGATAACTAACCACAAATTTACTATAGAAGCACATTACAAAAATATGTTAAAAGTGTAATTCTCTTTCTCTTTTTAAATGTTTATGATGCTTCAACAAAAGAGCCTTAATTATATTATCTATCACTTGGAATTTTTTCCAAGTGAAGTTGGGGAATATCTTGAGCTGATGTACCTTTATCTCCTCCTCCAAATTTAGTTTACATCAACCATGGTTAAGGGTCACATCTATCCAAATTTTTAAAGAAATAACTGACATAAACATAACATTTGTCCTTTGGGAACCATAAATTCAAGTTCCCAAAGGAAAAGTCTACTTGTTTTGGAGTAAATATATTTTCTGTTAGAAAGTATATTATTCCATCTTGTGCTGCGTATTTTATTTGACTTTCATGAGTTTGTGTTCTTTTCTATTTGGGGAGTAAATGTATTTCTTAACATTTTCATAGTTTTACCATATCCCTTCCCTAATCTTTCTCTGAACTGTAAAATAATGTAATGCTTTGGAAATGGGACTCCATTTTGGAAAAAAACATAGATTCCTTCAAGCCAGCAATATTAGTCTTCATTCTTAATTTCTTTTAAATGTTTGTACTGTAAAGTATCCATAAAATATGAATATACTGCTTAAACAATAACTATGAAATAAACATCTATGAATTCAATATCCAGATCAAGAAACACAGTATCCTTAGCAATCTACATTCTTCTATTTACCATTTCCTCAATAATAAGTTATCCTCAATGATAGTAGCTACTATGAAATCTCCTAGCAATTTGTTATGCACTTTTTGCTTGTTCATCTGTGTTTTCTTTCTTTCTCTCTGCATTTCTTGCTATCTTTAGAGAAATGAATGCTTTGTCAAACATTCAATTTGCTTCATTTGATTTGGAAATAATACATTATTTTACTCCCTTTTAGTGATTTACTAGAAATTACAGTATACTTTTTAACTTATCAAAATATATTAGTTATTGATACTTTATTCTTCTGAAAAAAATACAAGGACTTTAATTCTTTTAAATTTAGTATCAAAATATACCTGAACTTGTGTGTGAATTCAATCTACTTTGTGTATTTAATACTGGCTGTTTTTAGTTAAATTTTTTAAGGTTGTCAAGATATCTGTCACTTCATTTATCTTTACATCCTTCAAAACATTAATTTGTGATTATTTTCCCTTATCTTCTTTCTCAATGAATACTCTAGAATTTCTTTTAGTGTGTATTTACTGATAGAAAATTGTGTCAGTTTTTGTCTGAAAGTATCTTAATTTTATCTTTATTTTTAAAATATATTTTTGTTGTGTAGAGAATTCTTGGCTAGTGTTTAGTTTCTTACATCACAGGGAAGCTTTATTAATTTCCAATTGTTTCTTGGTTTTCTGAAGTTTCATTATTGGAAATTTATTTGCTTTTCTAAAATTATAGATTAATATAATTTATTAATTTAAAAATTCCTAGAAATTTGCTCTTTAAATATTTTTCTGTCCATTCTTATTTCCATCTCTTTTTTTCAATGTATATTAAATTTTATTAAATATCCCCAGTGATTCTTAAGCTCTTACATGTATATATCTATATCTTTATATATATATGTATTATGTATATACCTGCATACTTTTTCTAGTTACTTTCTTATGATATCTCTTGTAAGTCACTATTTCTTTACTCAGTTTTGCTTTATCTGCTGTTAACTCATCTATTGAATCATTTTTTTCTTCCTCACAAATAGAATGCTTCTATTTACCCTATTATGTCATATTTATAGTTTCTACTTTTTTTTTTTTTTTGGTAATTAACTTTAACATGGAAACGAATCACCAAAACAAGAAAGATTGATTAGTAGGTCATCATTTTAGAAGGTTCAGAACCTGCTTTTTAAAAAAGTATATACATTTAATTGACAACTAATAATTGGATAGATTATGGGGTACAATGTAATGCTTTGATATATGTTTACATTGTGGAATGATTAAATCAAGTCAATATATATACGTCTAGTACCTCATATACTTATTTCTGTGTGTGTGTGATGAGAACATTTAAAACATAGTCTTTTGGCATTTAAAAAATATCAATGGATTATTATTTTGGTAATAGGTTACTAAAGTTTACTCCTACAGTCTGGCTAAAACTTTGTACCCTTTGATCAACAACTTCCTTTTCCAGACCCATCCCTCTTCCACATGCTCTGTAACAATGGTTTTACTCTCTGCTTCTATGAGTTTAACTTTTTAATATTCCAGATATATGAAAAATTGCTCAACATCACTAATCATCAGAGAAATGCAAACCAAAATAAAAATGAAGTATCACTTCATACCCACCAGAATGTCTATTATAAAAGATGAAAGATAAATGTTTTTTAAAATGCAGAAAAAAGAGAACTCTTGTACATTGTGTATACATTTGTACATTGTATATTTATACTTCTCACAGTGTCTGCTGTCTTCATTTACCCTCTCATCTTTCTGCATATGAGCAAAATATGGTATGTGAACAACTGATTTTGCTGTCTTTAGAGGCCTAAATGATGTTTGCTTCCTCAAAAGATTGTTTTTTGCTTCAGTTCACTGGCAAGTAAAGGTTCTCAGAATCCTGAATTACTTTAATACAAATTCAGAGTTAGAAATTTTCATAGCAAACTACGTGGAGTTTCCTCAAAAAACAAAAATGGAACCACCATGTGATCCAGCAATCCTACCTCTGGTCATTACACCCAACTGAATTGAAATCACCATGTCAGAGAGATATCTTCACTCCCATGTCCATTCATTGCAGTTGCATTTAATAAGAGCTAGATATGGAAGTAACCCAAGTGTTCATCAATGGGTAAATAGATAAAAAAAAAAAAGCTAC
>CAUYQG010025179.1:0-10465 GCA_963574415.1 Tarsius wallacei | reverse complement strand
GGGCAACTTGGCGAGACCTCATCTCTACAATAAATCAAAAATTAGCCGGGCGTGGTAGTGCGCACCTGTAGTTCCAGCTACTCGGAAGGCTGAGGCGGAAGGATCGCCGGAGCCCAGCAGGTCAAGGCTGCGGTGGCCAGGAGCAGCCACTGCACTCCAGTCTGGGCGACAGAGTGAGACTCCAACTCAAAAAAAATATTTCTCTCCAGACACAATGGTGCACACCTGTAGTCCCACCTATTCAGGAGGATGAGGCAGGAGGATCACTTGAGTTCGGAAATTTGAGGCCAGCCTGAGCAACATAGTGAGACCCTGTCTCAAAGAAAAAGTCAGCAACTGTAAAGTATTAGGCAAATGTGGGGCTTTTCCAGTCCAGCTCTGTTTTTACTTTACCATATGCTTCCCACCAGGACATCACCAACATGAGATCTCCTGAAGTTAATGAAAATTAATAATCTCAAAATAAAATCACAATGTTTAAAAATAATTTCTAAATTTTTTCCATGCACTGTACATCACAGTGAACTTATCCTTAAAGAGTATGCATTTTGTGAACAGCCCAAAGATTTTTGTTGTTGTTGCTTTATAGAAGATTTACTATCAGATTCAAAATTAAGACAGGGTGGGAACTTTGTCAAGTTCAAGTCATCTCTGCAGCACCACTGCTTTGCCCTGTTTTTAATGAGCTGGCGTTCTCCTTTTGAGACAGACTGAAGTGAACTTGGATCAGACCCTTAGTCCTGAAACAATGCGCCCTACCTTTGTTGAAGCCCAAAGAGCTTTTCTGTGCAAAGGCCAGTGTGTCTTAACAAATGACATTCCGCACATTTTCTCGACCGAGGCTCCAGCCTCAGCGGGATTCCACTGCATTCTTGGCAGTCCGGCTCCTTTCCTCTGGCAGGGGGTCAGCCTGGGGCCACTGGGGTCAAGGAACCTCCACGGGCTGCCCCTGTCTCTGAGGCGGACAATGCAAGCCCCCACCACAGTACTTCCTGCTTCAGCAGCCTGGCCTTGTGTGTGCGCAACTACCCAGTGAGAGGGGTTTCTGGCCTGCGGAGGAAGGGCCAGCCCAGGCTGCACTGGAAGTACCAAGAAGGAGCCAGAGTGGGACAGTCTCATCTTATTTCATGTTTTTAAGGAGGGGGGTTTTGTGGGAAGGGGCTGGGAGGGTTAGCCTTCTTTAGGAAGCTCTTGTAAGCAGCCAGTGCTGTAGGTCATATATGGGACCGCCCACGGTCCCAATCACAGGTGACCTCCTTGTAAGTGTACGGTAGCCATCAAAAGACCTCCAGCAGGAAGGAAATCATATGAACAGTGCTTATGTTTGCATAGAGAGATTATGCATGACTTTCCTCTGCTTCCTTATATTTCCTGAATGTTCTCATTTATATTAACAATGACTATGCACGGCTCATGTAATATCATTTAACAACCCCACCCTTACAGGCTGTTTCTCATTTATAGCCTGTGTAGAAGAAAAAATTCCCACGGTCAAGAGCTGAGATAAGGCTCCTCTCTCCAGAAGGCCTCTTTTAAAAAGCACAAATGTGTGTGAAATGAGTTGGGCTACAGATGAGAAGTAGGGGGAGGTGTCACCCATGAAGCCGTTAGCACCCATGTTTCTGACCAGGGATTAGTTCATCTGGGTTGGAAGCCTGGGAGACAGAGCCCTGGTGCAACAGGTGATAGCATAGAGCTCCTTGGTTTGTGTGGTGATGGGAAAGTGGCTCTGGAGAAGATGTGGAAAGTCTGCCTGCCTGCCTGTCTGTCTGCCTGCCTGCCTCTCAAGGTAGGAGAATGCTCACCCCATAAATGAAGGAAAGAGTAAGGAGCTGGAATAAGAATCCGAAGTTCTGTGGTGGAAAGTTTGGGAAGGCAGACAAGAAATGATAACCTCAGGGCTTGGCCTTATTTTCTCATTGGTAAAATGAACACGTGAGGCCAGCTGTGTCCAATATAGTTGCCACTGGCCACATGTGGCAATTGAGCACTTGCAATGTGGCTTGTCTGAATTGACATACGTGGTAAGAGTTAAATATACACTGGATTTCAGAGACAGTATGAATGAAAGAACTTAAAATAGCTCATTAATAATTATTAAAATATTGATTACATGTTGAGATTATATTTTGGATTGTTGAATTAAAGAACATCTGTTAATTACTAAAATTAAGTCCACCTGTTTCATTTGTCCTTTTTTAATCTGGCTACTAGAACATTTAAGTTACACATGTGGCATGCATTGTATTTCTTTTGGACAGCACCGGGTCATATACTCATCTTAGAGCTTCTTAAATTTCCACATTAAAATATCACTAAAAGCTTATCCAAGTACCACTTGAGTGGTAGGGGAAGCTGGCTTCAGAACATAATCTGATGCAGCCTGCCATAAGCATAAGGTTTCTTTTGAAATCTCATGTTTTCAGCTTTTAAATGCACATGTGCTTGTTTTACTATAAAAATAACAGCTCCCTCCCAACGACAGAAAAAAATCTTCTCTTCCTGCCTCCATTCTCCAACCAAAAATCTTTCAATACAAAGACATAAAGTTTCCCCTGTGTTGTCCCACCCCACCCCACCCCTAGCACACTGTCTTGGAGTCCTGAGTGTCTGTGGACCCCAGTTTGGGAAGCACAGGCAGTGATCTCTAAAAGGGCCCCTCCATTTTGCAGTTTCTATAGGAGACTTCTGAGCTCCTAATTGCCACATGTCCCTTTTTGTTCTGAGGTTCTCACCTTTGCTCCCTTTTACCCCTTAAAGTTCCCAAGGCCCTGGGAGTGGAGTGGGCCAAGCAAAAAGGACCGAGCCAGCCTTTCTCTCTCTTTTGTAGCCCCATAGAGCTATGCACACAGGTGCCCCATAAATACTTGTCTTGTTGAATAGTTCAGTAACCAGAACTGGAGGCTCAGCCCTCCTCCTGCAGCCAGGCTGCCTCCTGCTGCTGCTAGCAGTGTGAAAGGGTCTTTCAAAATGGTTCTGCTTTGAAAATTAGCTAGGGAAGAAAGCTGCCTCTGATTCTTAGGGGAAGCAGATGAACAGGGTAGAAACCAAATGATACATAAGCAAGTGAGGTAAGAATTCAATCTGGAACTAGAACAATTCAAGAAAAATACTGTGACACTATACCATCAAAACTAGAAGGTAACCCTTATCAGAGTTACCCCCTAATCAGTGGGGTAAGTCAGGATCAAATCACTTGTAGAGCAAATTTCACATTTCTCCTTTCCTAATCCTGTATGAGTTCCCAGTGAACTTGGCCACCTCATGTTCACACCTTTTCTCACTTTAATATTCCTTTTTGGACTAGGAATTCTATTTGCCCTTGACTCTCAAAGATGCCAACAGCATTCAGCTCTGGGCTACTCACCAGGCTGCAGCCACCCCAAGCCTTGGTACAGAGGGATCCCACAGCACATTCTTGAACAGAAATCTTGGAAGTTACAAATATTTTTTTCTGGGTCACTGGATGACTGACCTCGACTAAGCCTCCACATGGGGTGCAGTTAAACCACCATCGCCAAAGTGCAGCCTTGCTCCCTTAAGGAGTCTGTGCAGATTACTATACCTCCTCCTCTTGCTCTGTTCTCAGTTCGTGGGTAATCAGGGGCCAGGAGCTGGTGCCCCCCTGGCAAGGTGGGATGGGGGATGTGGAGTCTGTTTACACAAATGGGAAAACCAGGCCTGTATGGTCCTAACACTTCCTTGGGAATTCCTTCAATTGGAGGCCCAGGGAGCTGCTTTGGGGTACAAAGTCAGGCTTACCTTGAGGCTCAAATAAGGAAACTCCTATGCATATGCTCCCTGGGTCAGAAGGAACCCGCTCAGCTGTTCAGCGATTCAGGAAACTTGGAAGGACCGCACTTTGGTTTAATGAGCTTCAGTCAATAAACCTGGCACCCTGGCAGGTGGGAGTTCAGCATACACTCAGCTGGTTCCCTGGGTGGAAACAAACTGAAATTCTTCTAGGTCAGTGTTGCCTCTTTCCTGTTAACAGAGAGTAAACTTGAAATTCACATGAAAACCCAAGTCTCATCAGTGTAGAATGATTGGACAAAGGTGCCAAAGTGGATGCTTAATGGTGTAATGCAGGAAGTGTCATGTTGTTCATGTTACTTCACTAATTTCCATAGATCAATCTAGCCTTGAGTTCGGTCAAATTTATGGGAAATCAAGTGCTTCTTCTCTGATCATGGACTATGTAAACTGGAAGGGGTATTTTGCTGGCATCAGGCTCAGCCTCTTCATTGCACATGTGAAGAAATGGAAGCCCACAGAAGGAGTAATCATTCACCTATCTCACAGCAAATTAGTGGCACAGAGTGAGAATCCAGCCCTTCCAGCCCAGCAAATAACTTAGAGCACTTACTATGTGCCTCATGCTGTTGCACTGAGGCTACAATGGCAAGTAGGGCAGACATGGTCTTTTCTCTCTTAAAGTTTCCCATCTGGTTTTTGCAGTTTTGAAATGGAGCATACATGATTTTCAGTCAAGCCCAGCAGAATATTTGGAGCCTGATTTCCACCAGCAGGTGGGGACTAAAATTAGTCCCACTGCCCTGTGGCTTGTGCCAGTCCCTGAATACATGCATGCTTGTCAAGCTGTACCCTTCTCCTTCAACTTCCCACCATTCATTCATCATCAATTATTGCTTGAGCTCCTACTCTGTGGCAGATGTTGTTCTAGGCACTGGGGCTATAATCATGAACAAGACAGACATGGACCTCTCCTTCCTAGAGCCTACAATCCAGGGCTCATTTCATGAAACACTCTCCTTCTCTGCCTCTTAAACAGGGGCTGTTGCACTGGAGGCTAACATATGGTTGCCCATATGTAGAGCTCAGTATATAAGCCAAGCATTCCACTGTCAGGGAGTTATCCACAGGCACTTCTCATCACACTTTCCTGCCCCTGGAGGCTCATCTTTTGTAACTTCCCCTCTCTCTGCTAATCTACTTGGGATGTTCATTTTAAGCAAATTTTATGGAGGGAATTATCAAATGAGAGGAACCTGCGCAGCACAATTTCCTCCTCTTTCTGGATCTCCCCAAAATAGACCCTGTCACCAATCTCTGTCTGAGTTAAGCAGTTAGAGGGTTGGCCATTTCTCAAATGCTGTGGCCCAGGCATTCTTGACCAGTCCCCAGTCCCACAACCTGCACTGCCCTCAGAGAGAATGGAGCCCCAGTGTGGATCTGTAGGGGAGCAGTTCTCCTGAGGGGCAAAAACCCAAAAGCCATTGACTCATAGCTGCCCATCAGACATTAGGAGAGGAGCTGTTCCTTTTCCCAATCATAGCTGAAATGTAATAGATCAAAGAAGTTGCTGACCACAGTGAACAGGTGATCTTTTAATCATTTATTTTGGGTCCCATGCATGCATAGAACTTCACTGCAAGGTCAAAGCAACAGCCCATGAAAGTTGACTAAACATGTAAGAGATGAAAAATGTTGATGGTGGAAACTAAATATAAATGCACATATGGGTGGATTCCGGAAACTGCAAAAGCACTGAGCATGACACTGAGCCCCAGAAAAATTCTGGGCCACGTTGTCAAACAGGTGGCTTTTGCATATTTAGAACAGAATGTGGAGCCCACACACTACTGGACTTGAAAAGGTTAAAGAGGAAAACTCTGAGAAGCTCAAGTCAAGGAGGGATGTTTGATGATGGGAGGCAGAAAGGGCCACAGTGTGTTTCTGTAATGTACCTGGAAGAGGTTTTAAGCTCAGAACATTATAAAGACAGTGTACGCCCCAAGAATGGATTGGATTTTGCCACAGTAAACTTGAACAAAAATGCAAACAGCAACTTAGGACACTTTATAGTGGGTTGCTGATACTGACCTCAGTTAAAGCACATTAAAATGGAGACTGGGCCTGGGCCGGGTACGGTGACTCACATCTGTAATCCCAGCACTCTAAGAGGTGGAGGCGGGAGGATTGCTTAAGCCCAGGAGTTCAAGGCCAGCCTGGGCAACACAGTGAGACCCCCCATCTCTACAAAAAATGAAAAAAATTACTCAGACATGGTGGCATGAGCCTGTAGTCCCAGCCACTGGAGAGGCTGAGATGGAAGGGTCACCTGAGCCCAGGAGGTCAAGGCTGTGGTGAGCTGTGATCGTGCCACTGTACTCCAGCCTGGGCAACAGAGTGAAACCCCAGCTCAATAATAATAATAATAATAATAATAGAAACCAGGTCTGAAAATACCTGAGGAGAGAAAGCCAGTTAGGTCTCATAAGTGATCTTAACCTTGCTTAAATTGCAAAAATAAGCAAAACTTCACTTGAGCCATTTTTGGTAAATGCCTATATTAAAGAAAAACAGACCGTAAGTTCAACCAATCAATCAAAAGCAGTCAACAAACTCAGAATTATATAACTATGGACTTTTCAATGTGCTAGATCAAATAAGACCACTGTATAATTGTAACCAATAAAATATTTCCTTTGTGTTATTTCTGTGTTTGTCCTATAGGATGTTTCCCCTTGTGCTCCCTTGGTGGAGTCCCTGAACCACTTTTGGTTTGGAGCTGCCCGATTCATGCTCAAATAAATTCTTGAAAATAGTATTGTGCTTCAGTTTATTTTTTAACACCTCTCATTCCTTCCTCACAAAGAAATCAAGCTCCTTTTCTAGATTTTCTGGTCCAATAAGAATATATTTTTTTTCTTGCACGTTCTGATATTCTGTGTGTTCTGAACATGGTTGACTTTGATGGTACCCTTGTCAAAACAATGAGGAAACTCGGGCTGGATGATAACATTTAAGGAGGTTTGCACCTGGTAGAACAACGCTGTACCCAGGGATTCATCAATGGCAGGGTTGGGCACTCAAAAACTCCTGCTCTGATGAATATTCTTTGTCAAGAAAATACGCAAGCAGTCTCTTGATCAAATTTGCTCATGACCAAAGTGGAAAGGGCTGGCTTGTCTAAATCTATACACATAAACACCCACTCAGCTTTTACCTCAAAGCCTTCACTTGAGACATTGGGATGGCAAGAGCTGGAAAAATTGACCTGCTCACATTCCTGCTCTGAAGGGGGGAGTTTTTGCTGGTTGAAGATCCATGGTTGTTATCTGCTTGATCTCTACTCCAAAGAAAGAGAGGAGCACACACTTCTATAGCCCCTCTGTTCTCACTCCAAGTAAGCCCTGGGAGAAAACAATACCGCATAGGTATCCATTTCATTTGAAGATCCTGGGAAAATGAAATTCTTCGTAGAGCTCACTTCATGTTAAAGCTGCACATGCTTTAGGTCTAAATGAAGTCGTGTAACAAAATACAATTTGAACACAAATCTTAGCATTCTTACTATAATTATCTGTTCAATAAAAAGGCATTGCTCTCAGGAAATTCTTTAGGTCAATCTTGTCATTGACAAATCCATTACTGAGGAGGGTGGGTAAAGGAGGACAAAGTAATTGTGAACACAAAATGCTGGTTTCTCTAAAATGACCTGACCTTCAGCTGCCTTCCAAATGCCCTAGGTTTATAAAATTTGGATATAATCTCCCTCCTTAGTTTTAGGAGCTGTTTAATCAATTTCCTTGAAGCTTTGACCTACTCAGCACTCTTTAAAGAACATTCAAGCAACTCATTCACTTTGGTTTTGGAAAATAATCCACGAACAATGCATGTCCAAACCAAGGAGCATTGCACAGTGTTTGGCTGCAACCTCTTACTAAGAATGCAGCAAGCTTTATGAATATGTTGAATAGGACTCACTCACTTTTCTTTTAGTAACTTAGGTCATTTGGTCTAAGAAAGCCTTTGGATTAAGGACACATGGAGTCACACATTTTCTTCTTCCTCCTCCTCCTCCTCTTCCTTCTCCTCCTCTCTCTTTCCTGAAACTCCTTATTGAACAGGTGGTTACATTTTTATTCCTGTATTTTATCAGTAACTTATTCTCCATGACACGAGGAAGGCATTTGTTACAACATTTTTATATACGCTGATCAGTTATAAGGAAAGTTGTACTTTAAATACTCTGCCTAGAAAATACTTTATCTCTGTAAGAAGACGAGGCTGGCTTCTATTTAAAATCTAACTTACAATTGGGAAGGAAAAACCTAGTTTATACTGTTCTGAAATCAGAAAACCTACTACACTTGGTGAATGCAAAACTTCATTTCTCTTTTCAAAAATTTCACCTGCAAATATAACAAACTTCTCCTGAATTTAAAAATGAGTGCCTAATGACATGGTGATTTAAAAAAAAAAAAGCATAAAGAAACCATAAAAGACTTACATGGTCTCTATTCAGTTCATTACATAAGTGAGTTCATGCTAGAAAAGGTAAATCTACAATGCGTATATGGGGGAGGACAAGAAAACCTGGAATTATCTTTTAGAGGAGGGACTCCCTTGTAGCACAGGCTTCCCCAGCTAGGTAAGTGTTCGACTAACCCATTGGCATCAGTGTACCAGTTAGTGTTGTTGTGAGAGACTGCTTTCGGCTTCAGTGAATTTTTTTTTTTTTTTTTTAGTTGGAGTCTCACTCTTTTACCCAAGTTGGAGCACAGTGGCACGCTCACGGCCACAGTAGCCTTGACCTGCTGGGCTCAGGTGATCCTTCCGCTTTAGTCTTCCAAGTAGCTGGAACTACAGGTGTGTGCCACCATGCCTGGCTAATTTTTGGTTCATTGTAGAGATGAGGTCTCACCAAGTTGCCCAGGCTGGTCTCGAACCCGCGGGCTCAAATAATCCTCTCATCTCGGCCTCCCAAAATGCTGGGATTATAGGCATGAGCCACCGCGCCTGGCCAGTGAATTTTTTTGGAAATTCTTTCAACCTGTTTGCCTATTTCATGATAGGTGATTTACGAGCACACTTGCCCTCATCGTGCTGAGTGCTCAGCGGTTTTTGACCAAAAATGGCATTACCCCCATCCCCCTCCTCCCTATTCACCTGATCCTGCCCTGTACAGAGACAAAAAAGAGGCAGGACATTTTTGTTTTGTTTTGTTTCCCCAAATGAAAAAAGTCCTCAAAGGGGAACGTTTTGCCAATGTGGAAGAGGTGAAACAAAAAAATAACAGAAGTACTAAAAATCATCAAAATTGACAAGTTCAAAAACTGTCTTGAGCAGTGGAAAAAAGTGTCTCCATAGGTGTATTGCATCAAACAGAAAGTACTTTGAAGGTGACTGAAGTTTAAACATGTAAGAATAAATAAACAATTTTTATAAATAAATTTTGGGTTTCTTTGGGTCATATACATATAATTTACTTACTTTTTTATTCTGTACAAATGTATGGGGTGCGTGTGAAATTTTGTTACATGCATAGATTGTGTAGTGCTCAAGTCAGGGCTTTGAGGGTATCAATCACCCAGATAACATACACATTAACCATACAATGTATGTATATATATATATATATTTTTTTTTTTTTTTTTTGACTTGGAGTTTCACTCTGTTGCCCAGACTGGAGTGCAGTGGCCGTTTCTGGCCACTGCAGCCTCCGACCTGCTGGGCTCCGGCAATCCTTCCGCCTCAGCCTTCCAAGTAGCTGGAACTACAGGCGCGCGCTACCACACACGGCTAGTTTTTTTTTTTATTTATTGTAGAGATGAGGTCTCACCAAGTTGCCCAGGTAGGTCTCGAACCCGTGGGCTCAGGCAATCCACTCACCTCAGCCTCCCAACACGCGGGATTACAGGCTGAGCCACCGAGCCCGGCTACAATGTATATTTTTATACATATGTATTTACAGAGGGAAATTTTTCCAAAGAGTATATGAAGCACTTTTCACCTAAGTTTTCCTCCCTCTGGTCAACATATAATATAGAGTATCTTCAGACTTCTGGTCATTTCTTAACGGAAAATTGTTCTCCAGGAACTTGTTTTGGTTAGCATTACAGGAAAGTCAACTGCAAGACTCATGACAGTGATCAAAAGGGGTCTGCTCTCCAGTCACTGATGAGGGGCAGGACTTTTCAGTTGTTTACCAGGGTGTCAGAGAACATGGCCCAAGAATGGTCTCCTGGGGGACACTGTGAAAAGCACCATCATAGGATTTAAGTGAGAAGATCAAGTCAGACCAAAATGGAATTTAAGTTCATTATCCAACTAACTCAACAACAAAATTAAAAAGACCCATTCAGTTTTCATGAGCACTTAAGACTCCAAAATGGTCATAAACTGAATGGCCTCCAATCTCAGATCCCCTATAGCTACACAGCAATGTCATCCAACTCCAGGTTTAGATCCACATACTGCACAGGGGCAAAAAGGCTGCAGGGCATTTTTTTAAAATTTAGATTCAGGGTGTACACATGTGTATTCGTTACATGGACATATTGTGTAGTGGTGAGGATTGGGTCTCAGGTGACCCATTCCCCAGATAGTGAACATTGTGCTCCATAAGTAGTTTCTGACCCTAACCTCCTTCCCTTCTCCCCCCTCACTGGTGTCCCTAGTGTCTATTATCTCCATCTTTGTGACCACTTGGCTCCCA
>CAUYQG010025176.1:0-25991 GCA_963574415.1 Tarsius wallacei | reverse complement strand
ATTAGGGGATATTCATCTTCAAGGTTTAGCTTTCTTCCAAACAGTGTAAAATACCCACAACTCCAAGTATGAAGGGACACAGACGATCTCCTTTGAGAATTCCACAGGACAATACAGGCGCCCAAGCTGTTCTTCATAGAGAGACAGGGCTTCCTCTTTTTAAAACAGTGGTCTGTATGCTTTACCTGGCACACAATATTGATTACATGTATTTTAATATATGTCAGATTGATGTATTGTAAATTTTAATTGATAAGTACTACAAAATCTAAAGCTATTTAGATAGTTGTTTTCGTAGTTTACTACTGAAATATAACAGCCTGAAACTTTTTTTTTTAAATCTGAAAATGCCCATTCCTTAAATTTGTTTCTTAGTGAAAGTGAAGCAAAGTTTTATCACCAAACCTGAATACTACAGTGGAGTGAAATAAATCACAAATTGCATTGTCTCTTTTTGGTGCAGGTGAAGAAATTTTTAGTATTGACTCTGTCATTTCTTACAAGATGACACTCTAATTTTTGTTCAGCCTAATGTATAATTCATTTGCACTTTGGCTATCATAGCTTTTGGGATCCTCATGAGTAATGGTTCCTCATTTATTTTTAGAGAACAAACAAAACCACGAGGTACCTCATTTATCCTAGGAGCTCTTTTATTTTGCAAATGAGCTACCCAGGTTACTGATCTAAATGTCTGAGTTTGCGCTAAACTTTCCTGGATTTCCAATAAGGCATTTCTAAAATAGGCTTTCTGTAGGCTTTTTGTTAAATTATTCTTTTGAATTTTTCCTTTTATCCCAATTTATACTAAATTCCCTTAAAAATAAAAACTAATCAAGAGCTGAGTGTGGCAGCATGGGCCTGTAATCCCAGGTACCAGTTACTTGGGAGGCTGAAGCAGGAGGATCGTGAAGCAGGAGAATTGTCTGAGTCCAGGAGTTTGAGGCTGCAGGGAGCTAGGACTGCAACACTGCAGTCCAGCATGGGTGACAAAGTGAGACCCTGTCTTAAAAAAAAATGTGGCCGGGAGCGGTGGCTCAAGCCTGTAATCCTAGCACTTTGGGAGGCTGAATGGGCCGACTGCCTGCATCCATGGGTTCAAGAACAGCCTGGGCAACTTGGCTAGACCTCATCGCTACAATTTAAAAAAAAACACAACAATTAGCCAGGAGTAGTAGTGCACGTCTGTAGTTCCAGCTACTTGGAAGGCTGAGGTGGAAGGATTGCCTGAGCCCAGCAGGTTGACGCTGGGATGGCCATGAGTGTGCTACTGCACTCCAGCCTGGGCGATGAAGTGGGACTCCAACCCAAAAAAAAAAAAAAAGTAAGAAAATGTTATCAAACCAGATCTGAGTTATTTTCTTATGGACTGCCCACCTAAAAAACATTTAAATCCCTTTCCTTTGCCTTCTACATCTATAAACGGTGAAAAATTAAAGTGGTTTTTCATCCTACACTTCCTTGCTGCTGTGAAGGCCATGTGACCCATTTGTGGCCAGCAAGATGGAAGCAGAAACCCCGGGAGGAGGTTCTAGGAAAGCAAAAGGACAAAACCTGGAGGACATGTGCTCTTGGCCTGCCTTAAGCTTCATTCTTTCTCTTGAAAGGTGGATACCCAGGGGCGCATTAGACATCTTGAAACTATGAGGACAAAAACCTCACATTAAACATGAGGAAGGAAACCATGTTTCTTGATTATAGTACTATAATACTTTAAAAACTCAAAAACATATTTAAATTATGGAAGGAGCAGGGCATAATGGCTGAAGCCTATAATCCCAGCACTTTGGGAGGCCAAGGCAGGAGGACTGCTTGAGCCCAGGAGTTCAAGACCTGCCTGGGAAACATAGCAAGACCTCATCTAAATAAATAAACAAATAAATGGAATTCGATTTATTTTATTCTGCATATTCATTATAATTAGTGGCTAACTTCACTGAACAAATTTCAACATTTTGAAAAAAATTACTTAAACCTAAAGATTGCAATTATACAAAGATAGCTTCTTAAACTCATCAAATGATTTAAAATATTTGTTTTTCAATGATATTCTATCTTTACCAAAAATTTACAATATATTCCAAATTATCAAACCCTACTCCCCAATGTTTTACATTGTCTTGAAAAACATACTAATTCTTCTCCTTAGAGATATTAAAATCAGACACACTTAATTTAATGCCTGTAGACACTGTTGCTGACATTTTCAACACCACATGTAATTAGTAACCTAGAATTCTTTCTTCAAAAGTACCTATGACATATGCCAAGATCTAAAATAATGACTCAAGATTAAAGTCTTTCTAACCTTTACTATAAAATATTAAAGCTGTCTGATCTCATATTTTTGCAAAATAATAAAGGAAATTGAAAATGCCAATAGCAATGGCAAGTTATGACAAATTCAAAGCAGAGCCAAAATTTCCATGGACAAAACAATAATGCCTTTTCATGTATTTATGGACTTCAGACCAAATTCTAAAACTGACTATTTTATTCCTCTAAGAAGATGCTGAACAAAATCATGAACTCTGCAGCAACCTGGATGGAATTAGAGTTTAAAATACTGAGTGATCTCTCACAGAAACAAAGAGCTGAGTATCACATGTTCTTACTCTAAGTGAACCTTGAACAACTACCGTAATACTATAAGAAAAAGATTAACAGTAGCGGAAAACTGTAGGGGGGAAGGTGGGATTGACAGTAAGCGATACCTGGGGTGGGGGGGGCACATCTCATCAACAAGGGTACCTGCACAATGAATATTTGTATACCTCACCCTGAATTGTACTCCACAATTTAAAAAAAAAATTAAAAGAGGGAAAAAAAAGAAGATGCTTCAGTTGCTTGAATAAAGCAAATTAAAAGAGAGTTGGGACAAGAACAGTCACTAAAGAAAGAGAAACTTTCCTTAAAACCTCTAGTTTGTCCTTGCCATTACTATGTTTGAAATTTTCAACAGTTTCCCAATGCTTTTATAAATTCAAACTTTAGGTCAACCCAGACTCCCTTTCCAGTTTTATTTCTCTACTCTGATAAAAATTACCCTATTTCTTCCAAAAGAATTTCACACACCTAATTTTTAGGTAAGGATGTTAATAACAGTTATGACATAAAGAAATTGAAAACAATTTAAAAGTCAAAGGAACATCCATAAAATTCCACATAGCTATCCATTAAAGAGTTAGCAGCATTTTGACTATTACCCTGTAACATTGGGAATATGATGCCACGAAAAAAAAGTTCTCAGTGTTTCACTGTTTATCTGAAATTCAAATTTAACTGGTTGTGCTATATTTTCTCTGGTGGGTCTGCTCCAGTGTGATCTCTTCTCTATTATCACCAGATCTAAAAAGCCTCCTTTGTCATAACTTATACTTCCTTTTCTATATTCCTATTTTTTTATAGTATTTGTCAATCTCAGGAAATAGCCTTGTTCACTTTTTCGGTTTACTGGCTTATTGCTATGTTCTATCTTTACCCTATAAAGTGTAGATCACCTCCTCTCTCCTCTAATCCCCACACCACACCCTACCCTATGTTAGTGCCACAAGAATAGGGGCTTTTTTGCTTTGAATGGTTTCCCCAGCATCTAAAACAGTGCCAAGCACAAAGTAAGTGCTCACAAAATATTTGTTAAATGAATGAATACTCTAAATTCACATGACTTCTAAGTGTTTAGTAAAATTATTTCCTTCATTTCATAACTTAAACAATTTTAAAGTTCTAAAATAAAAACTAGCTGAATTATGTTTCTTACACAGGTAATCCAAATACTAACTATAGTTTCATGTGATTTATTTTATTACATATGTTGTGTTGTAACTAGATAAGTAATAAGAACTATTCACAATTATTTGCACATGACCAAAAATAACTCTAGAAACACAGAAATAGTAATGCAAGCATGCATATACAATAAAGCTTTATACAGATGTAAATCCACGCAAATCCATTTACCGTTTTAATAGAACTCCTTTGTTTTTCTTCCCAAACACCACTGCTCAACTCAAGTGTGCAATGAATATTTGCCTCTCTATCATAGGATCCAAAAATGAGTAACCTGCAGTATAAAAATAAAACAAGGTATTGTAACTGTTACATTTTCCTTTCTGATTATTTAAACAAGGAGCATTACAATATTTTATTACTATTATAGTTTCAGTAAAATAAAATATTTGGCACACCCTCTAGTGGAAAAGTTTAGTAAAGCTTTAAAATAGATGAGATCCCAGGATATGCTGTTTTTCAGCAGCTACGTCAAATAGTAAGCATTATTTACACATGAGGCAAAGAAATTGACCAAATATTTACATGTAGTAGCAAGAGCTACAGATCTTCAGAACAGACTGTTGGATCTTTTTTTAAAAAGCTACAGAGTAATGCATCCAATATACCATCTCTGTACAACTTAAACACACAAAAGTACAATACAGTTACTTAACAACACACATACATGCTTTCTCTCTTTATCTATTATTGTAATCTTAGGCAAATTATTTCATTTCTCTAAACCAATCTCCTCCTCTGAGAAATTTAGAGCAAAATCAGTACTTACCTCTGAGAGCAGCTGTGAATGTAAACGAAGACATTACACATAAGACATTTAGCAAAGTGCTTAGCAAACAGCAAGTGCTCAATAAATGTTTGCTATTGCTTGAAAACAATTATCAAGGAATGATACTAGCATCTCTTAATTTTACTAAAAAGGGTCAACTAAAGTCCAATGCTGAAATATAAAACTGTTTTTATTATTGAAGAAAAAAAAAGGTTGTCCATGTATTCAACTACTGTATTATCTAATCTCAAAATCAGAATGTAAATCTGCCAATTTGTTTCAGGAATAATCTTGAAAGTAGCTTTAACATTACTTTATTATCTCTATAGGAAGATCATGGGGTAAGAGTGACATAATGAAGAAAATATAGATAAAACATGGAAAATTTTGAAAAAAAATTATGTCTTAAGGCTAAAGACCTCAAGCTAATCAGGCCCATACTTACAAACTGGCATCACAAACTGAAATGCCTGAATAAACTCATCTACCACACCCACAAAAAAAACCTCCAAATTGAAATAATTATTAAAGATTATTAAAAGAAACTTTAAATTTACTGCTTAACAATTTATTATAAAAAACAAGAAAGGCCAAATACATTAAGAGGATTCTTATAAAATTCTAAGTTAAAGAAAAACAACAAAAACGAGAATTTACATTCGCCAAAGCTCTGCTGCCACCATCTGTTCAAAGAGGAAACTACCTAAGGGCCTTTTACGTCATGCAGAGAAAACTGTGGACCAGATATTAATCTTCAGGATCTAATTAGGAACAAGAAAGCAGAATTTTCAAGAATTCCCTCTTGAAATAAGAAGTTACTCTATATTTTTCACAAATTCCTGACAGATATTAATCTTCAGGATTCAGGAACAAAAAAGCAGAATTTTCAGGAATTCTCCCTTGAAATAATAAGTTACTCTATATTTTTCACAACACTTTGAAAATGTTCCTTAAAAGAATAAACAAACAAAAATTAGCTCAGAGTGGGTCACTGACCTAATTATAAGAGCTAAAACTATAAAACTCTTTGAAGAAAATATAAAATCAAGTCTTCTTAACCTTGGACTAGGCAATGGTTTCAAAAGCACAAGCACTGAAAGAAAAAGTAAGTACACTGAACTTTATCAAAATTAAAATTTTGTTGTACTTCAAAAAACACCATCAAATAAATGTAAAGACACAGAGTGGGAGATAATACTTGCAAGTCATGTATTTGATAGAGGCCTAGTATTCAGAACATATAAAGAACTCTTACAAATCAACAATAAAAAGACAAATAATTCAATTTTAAAATGGGCAAGGAATCTGAAAGGCTTGTCTTCAAAAATACACAAAAGGTCAATAAGCACAAGAAAAGATGCTCAACATCACTAATTGTAAGAGAAATGCAAATTAAAATAACTCCACAGATTGGCTATAATAAAAGAGATAATAACAAGTATTGGTAAGAATATGGAGAAACTGGAATCCTCATACTGGTGGGAATGTAAAATGGTACAGTCACTTTAGAAAATAGCTTGGCAGTTACTTAAAAAGTTAACAGAGTTAGCGTATGACCCAGTAATTCCACTCCTAGTTATATAACCAAGATAAATGAAAGCATACATTCACACAAAAACTTGTGCACAAATGTTCACAGCAATATTATTCATAACTGCTAAACAGTGGAAACAAGCCAAATGCCCATCAAGTGATGAATGGGGTAAATAATATGTGGCATATCCATACAGTGAAATATTATTTGGCAATAAAACAAAATGAAGCACTAATACATGCTATACAATGAATGAACTTTGAAAAAATTCTAGCTTCCAAAATGGGGTGTCTGTATATACTATATTCACAGACATGTTTGACTTCGTAAAGGGATGTTAGTAGTTGCTGCAGGTCCTGTTTGGAAACCCCATGTACAATTCCCAGTTTTTGTAAGTGTCAGTGCAGGAGACAGTTGACTCTTGTGTTTGTATCTCCTTTTTATGATTGCTGTACCGACCCATGTCTTTTTGGGGAGGGGTGAAAAGAGATTTGAAATAAAAATTTTTAGAAATCAAAAAAAAAAAAGAAAAAGAAAAAATTCTAGGTGAAATAAGTCAGTAAAAAAGGTGACATATGATTCCATTTATATAAAATATTTGGAAAAGGCAAATTTATAGAGAAAGAAAGTTACTTAGGGTAAGAGGACTAGAGGGAAATGGGGACTGACTGCTAATGATGAAACTGTCCCCACAAGGTTGACAAGAATTGTATGGCAGGCTCTGAATAGATACACAGTTATAATTAAGCATTAATCAGACTATACTTAGGCCCACTTCGTTGTTGCCAAAAGATACTAGATACTGACCATTTGCATCTCTTTTGTTTCTATAGACAGATTTCTGAAATTAGGGGCATACGACTGTTTAAGATTGTTTATAAACAAGATTTCTGACATTAGAATGATAAGGCTTTTGTTTAAGGACTGCTTAAGATGTTTTTCAGACTCCAAATTCCAGCAACCAGCTTGAAGACCCTCACAGAGGAACAGGATCAGCACAGTTTCAGCTTCCTTCTCTCCCTGTCCCATGACTTCACCCTGCACTCTTTGACCACTTAACCATCCCCAAACTTCAGCCCACTCAAAAATTCTTAAGAACGCTAACCCCAAACTCCTCAGGGAGATGGATTTGAGGTGTACTCCCATCTCCTGATTCAGTGACTCTAAGATTAAACCTTTCTCTGCTGCAACCCAGTGTCTGGGCATATTGACTTACTGTGTGCATCAGGCAATGAACCTATTACGATTCTTCCAGAGGGATGAAAATGGTCTAAAATTAAATCACGATGATCGTTGCACAACCCTGTAAATATACTTTAAAAAAAGCAAGTGTATACTTTAAATGGGTGAGTTGTATGCTATGTGAATCACCCTTTCTGTGATAGGATTATATTAAAGATATTCAAGGTATGGCAAAAAAATATATATATACAATAACAAGTGCTTGGTTTACTATGGTTATAAATAAATATGTATTTTTAAGATTACATAATTCAGGGAGGAAGGAAGATGGCAGTGGAGCCAAGTCCCAGAGTGAGTGAGTGAGGGAATGCATGGAAAATTTTGCATAAGTGTCTGTGAGTAAGTGGGTAAGTGGGTGTGTGAGCGGCTGAGTGGGGACTTGGGAGCAAGTGGCCAGGGCTCTCCTGGTGAAGTGGCTGGTGCTGCAGCTGCTCTGCTTGGACACTAGTGCTTCCTGAATGCAGAAGCCAAGCACCATTTTTTTTTTAAATCAGCAAAGTCTTTCCCAAGAAGAAGCTGCCAGGAGAGACTGCCACTCCAGGCTTTGCCTCGCCACTGCAGTGCCTGGCTGGACACTGGCAGCAAAGGCTGCAGAGGGAGCACAGTGAGGGAGCCCACAGGCAGAGCCCCACTGGAGAAGATGAAAGAGGTACCCTGCCACCATCTTGAAAACTGGGCAGGAAAGTTCTCTGGCTGACCTGATCTCTGTGACTGGTGGATTAACTACTCAGGGGTTGGTCACGACCCAGAGGGAATATCCTGAAATCACAGGCTCCAGAGGGACAGGGCGAGTGCTGGGTCTCAGGCACCCCACCCCCAACCCTGATTCAGCTGTGGGACAAAGAGTGTGAACACAAAAGGACAAGGACAAGGAGGATCCCCAAAGAGATCAACAGTGAGTCCAGGGCTGACCCAATCCCCTCCTCCCAGGAATCCTCTGAATGTCAGCCCCACAAGGCTGGGGCACAACTTAGAGAGAAGAACCCGGGGGGAGCCTGGACATTAGCTGCCACAGGAAGACTCTACTCCAGGATAAGCCTTGCTGGGGTGCACCCCCATTGGTACCTGGGGAAGAGACAATCCCGCATCCTTCCACGAGAGGGGATCCCCTTGACCATATGAGAGTGGGGGGGAGAACTGAAACCCCACCCACCCAACAGCCTCCTCCTCCTTCCCCCAGCTGGACACTGGAGAAATTGTGAATGTGGACACAGCTCCACAGGAGACAGCAAAGGGGCTTACCTGTGAGCTGCTGAAAGGAACAATTACAGAACCTGCCACAAAAGGGCAGGTTGTTTCTTTTGTTTGTTTGTTTCATTTTTCTTTATGCATGAATGTATTTGTGAGTGTCCAATCTGCATTTCCTTCACTTCTCAATTTCTTTTTCTTTCTCCTTTTGCTTTTTATTTTCCGTTTATGTGTGTACATGAATGACTGTTCATCTTTCAGGTTTTTTGTTTGTTTGCTCTTCTCTTTTTTAGCTTAATGTGTGTGTGAATATATGTGTGAGGGTTCGATTTGAATTACTTTTTTTCTCTTTTCTTTTTTTCTTCTCCTTTTGTTTTGTCTTGGGTGTGTATTGTGTGTGTTTGGTTTTCCTATTTTTTGTTTTGCTTTTTTTTCTTCCAGCTTGTTTTGAGTTGTGTGTGTGTGTGTGTGTGTGCGTATGCGTGTGTGTGTGTGTTTGTCTTTTACTTTGGCTCCTGGTTTTGTTTCCTTGTGTTTCTTAATTTTTAATTTTTTTAATTTTTGAAGATCTTACTTCATTCTACTTTTCTCTGTTCCCCTCATTACTGTTCCTGTATCTTAAACTCAGAGGGTATACACACGTACCTATTGTACTGTCATATAGAGTGGTGGTGAGGAGTGGGTCTAAGGGAAGCCATACCACAATCAGTGAACATTGTGATTTGCAAGTAGTTGCTGATTCTAGCTCCCCATCCCCCATCCTCCACCTTATTCAACTCTCAAAACTACAAGAGACAGCAGAGCTTTCCACCCACAGCCCTGTTTCAAAATAGAACAAATTCAGAACCCTGATCAGGGAAGAATAGAGGGCTGAGCAAACATCAGAAATGAGTATCTCCCACTGCCTCTAAATAACAGAACTAAAGAGAAAAGAAAGAGATCGGTCACAAGTGAGGAATAATCAACAGAACACAGGTGATTCCTAGTGTAACAAAGAGAAAACACCTGAAAAATCAGACCTCAGAGCCCCCAAAATGGAAGTCACCAACAAGTGACCCAGAACACAACAAGGATTAGGGAGTGGATGAAAAGAGTGAATAAGACTTAAGAAAGACAAGACAAAAAACTGAAATAACTTGTAACAGCAATTTTGACCATAATAAATTTCATCAAGAAAATAAATAACAAGATGACAAACTTGGAAAGCAGAATTAATCAAGCAGAAGAAAGAATCTCAGAACTTGAAGATTAAAACACGGAATTGATCCAATCTGTAAAAAACATAGAAAACTCAGAAAGAAAGAAGAATAAGGCTTCCAAGAGATGTGCAATTATATCAAGAAGTCGAACCTATGCCCAATTGGTATCCCAGAAGAAGAAAGGGAAATGGAGAACACCTTGGAGATAATATTCCGGGTTATCCAAGAAAACTTTCCCCATCTGACCAGAAATGTGACCATCCAAACACAAGAGATACAGAGAACCCCCACAAGACATCAAATGAGAAAACCAACCCTTAGACACATAGTAATTCGTCTACACAAAGTAGACACAAAAGAAAAAATCCTAAAGGCAGCAAGAGATAAAGGTCAGACTACCTACCAGGGAAAACCAATCAGAATAACAGCAGATCTACTGGCAGAAACACTAGAAGCTAGAAGGGACTGGAGTCCAATATTCAAAGTCCTTAAAGATAAAAAATTTCAACTAAGAATGTCCTACCCAGCTAGCTCAGCTTCATCAGTGATGGAAAATTAAAATCCTTCCCAGACATCCAATCCCTAAGAGATTATGCAGCTTCTAGACCAGCTCTACAGGAGATGCTTAAAAAGGTCAGAAGAAAAAAAAGAATGACCATGCACTTCCCAAGAGAACAGGAGAACACAGAATCAACAGAGAATACATCATGACAGCAAACTTGAAAACACACACATACATCAACCCAAAAGTTGAAAGAAAACAAAGAAAAAACTTTATAAGAACCTCATGACGGGGCTAAACAATCACATTCCAATAATCAGCCTGAAAATGATTAGATTAAATGCACCACTGAAAAGACACAGAATGGCAAACTGAAAAGACACAGAATGGCAAACCCAATAATTTGCTGCATCAAGGAAATTCATCTCACAACAAGGGACACACACAGACTTAGATGATGGAAAACGAATTTCCACGTGAATGGATCACAAAAGAAGACAGGAGTCACAATCTTAATATCAGACAAAACAAGATTTAAGCTATCAAAAATTTTAAACCATATGGAAGGACACTACATAATGACAAAAGGTTTAATCCATCAATAAGAAATATCCATCCTAAACATATATGCACCCAACACAGGAGCACCAGCTTTTACAAAGCAACTACTAAGTAAACTAAAAAAGATATTGACTCTAACACTATCAGAGCTGGGGACTTAAATACCCTACTAACAACCCTAGATATACCATAGAGGCAAAAAATCTACAAAGAGATATGGAACCTCAACCTGACACTTGACCAAATGGACTTAATCGATACCTACAGAACATTCCACCCAACAACCACAAAATATAAATTCTACTCATCACCACATGGAACATACTCCAAGACTGATCATATCCCCAGCCATAAATCAAGCATAGAAAAATTTCATAAGATCAAAATACTGCCATGCACCTTCTAACACCACAGTGGAATAAAAATAAATATCACCACCAACAAAAGTACCCCCAAATCCACAAAGACATGGACACTAAACAGCATGATGCTAGTGACTCCTGGGTCAACACAGAAATCAAAACAGAAATTAAAAGATTCCTGAAAACAAATGAAAATACTTTTGTTTTGCATTGTTATTGATTGGTCCAACTGTAATGAGTATTTCTAAAAAAAATCTTCGGGTAGGTGCATTAAACAAAAGTTATGAGAGGTCATTGTTTTGGACTGAGCTCCTGTACTAGGTGCTAACAAACCAGAACAGACCAAAATGGAATCACTCATGTTAACTGCCTCATAAGCAGATAAATCCCGAAGCAGATCAGTTTTTCCTGAAAACAAGAGTCAACATAAGGAAGTCTTCTCTGCTTTAACTCTTACAAAAAAGTAACCCGAAATAAACTTATGTTAACCAACCAGAGTTTTCTCTATTGTTCTGTTTCCCTGTTTCCACCTTAGGAACCCTGCTGTTCTGTCATTACCTGAGGGGAGCTTTTTGAATGGAGGCTGCCCTGATTGATGAACTGCAAATAAAAGTCATTTAGATTTATAACTAAATTTGTTGTGATTTTGTCTTTTGACAGTTCTAGCAACTTTATGAAAGGACATTAAGAAGACTTCTGATGACCCAGAGACCCCCTGAGGAAAACAGAAAAGGTGCTGCTGGTTCGCTTTATGGAATCCTCTGTCTTCCTCATGAAGCCCTGAAAGGCCCAAATTCCTCTCAGGTTAGAAGCTCTGCTCTTTTGTGCATTAGAGTTCCTAATCTCTTTGGTTTTGTGGTACCAAGGGTTAATATCTTTGCTGTCAGAGGGCACTTGACCTTTGGATTTGCAGTAGCTGAAGAGTCACTGCAATAGCTGCAGTTTTATAAATTTGCAGGTATGTGGATTGTATCTTCTTTGTTTCTTTTTCTCGCGCACTTAGGTAAGGGAGGCCCCCTCAGGCGTCTGACTGGGTCGGACAAACTTGGAAAAATTAATGGCTAAGTTGGTCAAGGGAATCTTAGAGCCAAAAGCACAACCTGACTGGTGGGTACTTAAGAGCTATAGAGTGACCAGCTACCCAAAGATAAGACTAACCAAGAGAAGATAAGCTGGTCAGGGAATCGGCTCATTGACATTAGGTTGCCCATCAGCTACAAGAAAATGTCTGTGCAACGAAGTACATTGTGAAAGCATTACAGGACCCAAACCCCTGGTGCATTCCTCTTAGGCCTTTATCTCTGCTCTGAGAGACCTAAGACACAACAAAAAAAATGGGATCCTTAATATCTAAAGATCTGAGTACTCAGCCTTCTGACTTTAATTTAAGCCTTTTACATGTATAAGCATTAAACCTGGAAGCTGAATATACTTACAAAAGTGGTAAAATCTTATTAAAGCTAATTTAGAATTAGAAAGGCCACATAAGGACCATTCCAGATGAACAAGACTGTTTAACTAAGAAGGGCACTTCAATCCCAAGCCTACCTACTAGACAGAGAGAATGGAATTCTCATTTTAATTGTCATTCAAAAGCCTCAAAGAAACAACAGGATTCAAAAACAGCTTTTACAAATGATTTGCTGCCAAAAACTAACAAAATGCTAAAAATGCAAGATATCTCTCACACCAGGGGCCATAAAACGAAGGTGACTACTACTGCACCCCTCTATCCCTCTTTGTCTGAATATTCATAG
Organism: Tarsius wallacei; assembly: GCA_963574415.1. NCBI lineage: Eukaryota > Metazoa > Chordata > Mammalia > Primates > Tarsiidae > Tarsius > Tarsius wallacei. Next base: position 13,088 of record CAUYQG010025176.1, on the reverse strand, counting down.
TCTACTAACCCAGTCTGAATTGCCTTTCTTCTCAGAAAAAGCAGTTAAATAATTTCCTTATAAGACACCTGAAAATTCAAGAGGTAACCCCTAGTTGACTTACATTTCCTGGGCAAAAGCAGAGCTGAGGGCTATAATTAGACAATTTCCTAAACCCAGGGAGGAACTTCAAAAGTTTTTGGAAGAATTCAGGGTCTTACCTGGAACCTATCACCCTGGTATTACTGACCTGTACCAACTAATACACTTGTTGATGGAGGCCCAAAATGGAGTAGAACTGTATTATCCTGAGAATGTTCTCACTGACCCAAAAAGCCCATCTGGTCCACTTATGGGCCTAGTAAAGCCCTGCAAATGACCTTTGGAAAGTCATTCCTAAAGTGCTTCCCACCTACACTAAGGGGTCTATCATACAGACCTGCAGGCAAAGGAAAGATGAAGCTATTAATGATTTTCAAATTCACTTGGAAGTCCTTTTGGTAAGGCATTCCAGCTTCCCTCAAGTAGATGTGGGCTCATAAAAAGACAAAAAGACAAGATGAGAGGCTACAGGGCAGAGCTGAATAGAATCATAGCAGAACATTTCAAGAGGACTCTAGAACAAAATAAGAAACAAAGGCTTACAAATTAATGGCTTTGCAATTACAGGAGCTCCATAGCAAAATGACCTTTAGGCCTGCCCCAAGGTACTTCAACAATAAGGGAACCCTATTGCAGCAATTTCCAAAAAATTGTTACCATTTGTGCAACCAGGACACTGGAAAAGGAGCTGTTCCCAAAGATTTCTAGGGATGCCCCTTAGAACTGGCTTCTGAATTTTTTCCTAGGCTCATTTGTGAACTTCCTGTAAAATCCTGTAAGGATTGCCTATGATTCCTCCTCTGTCTCACCTGAACCTGTCAGAGTTCTCCTGGAGGTGGCAATTTTGATAAGACAAGATTCCCATCAATCTAGGAATATGTTATCAGTCACAATTTCCAGTTATTATATTAAATGTTGTATGCCACAGAAACAACCAAATTTCCTTCTCAATTGCTGATTATAGCGATTTTTAAACATGGCCATTCTAATCTTTGTCATCCACAGACAACCGTTTTTATTTGCAATTTATTTGCAATTACCCACAGTCCCAAGTTCCATATTTTTCAAGAAAATGCATGACAATTACTCTGGAATACAGGTTTTTGATAACTTTGAGATCATACCATTGAGCTGGAAAAGAATTTACAGAACTTTAAATTCTGTAAATTGGCTTCATAAAACTGCTAACCAAGATCAAGCAGAACAAGACACAAGGAACTGAATAAACTGATGAGAATATTTTTTAAAGACTTTATTTGCAACAATGCTGGCTCTTTAATTTTTTTTTTTTTTCCCAGATTTAAAGAAACTTTTTTTCTTTTAAGCTATTCATAGCTTAGAGTAACTTGGTAAAGTTCACCTTTATGAACAAAACATGAACTATTTCTCTCTACCTGATCCCTCCAGAATTCAGAAACTATTAATGAGTATTCTTTCTTTGATGGTAACATAGTCATTTGCATAAGTTCAATAAGAATCTGTTCTCCTTGTAAAATAACAGAAACACTGGTTATATTACCTGTGACTAGAATGTCGTATTTTCAGACATGGCCAGACAATTTAAGTAACTAAGTTTGACTTTATGAAGTCAATAAAGTCTCCCTCTGGAAATATGGCCTGATACCTTGACTATACAGTTCACAGGAAGGCAAAGAACAGGCCCAAACCTCAGGATATTTTGGGAACCTCAAGAAAGGAATTCACCCAAACCTATTATGTACTGCTGGCGAAGTTTGGGAGTGAATTCTTTCATAGACACAAGAGGCTTTTAAAGTCTGAGATTTCTTATCCAAAGTTCCAGCGAAACAAACTTTAAAAAGAGCCTATGTGATTACACATTATTCTTGCTGTACTTATATAAATAATCAGGCCAAGTTTGGTAAGTCTAAACTTATTTTTGCAAACAAATCAGGCTGACTTTAACTATCTTTGGTAGAAATGGGGACGGCTACAGAGAGAAAAATTGTTTCAGAGAAAGAATCATAGTATACCTGTTATTAGACTGTAGCCCTATTCACTGTTTGAGTTTTTATTATCCACCTAAAGACTGAAATGGATCCTGAATTCTTCATTTCCTCTAACATCTGGCTACAACTCTTCAATTAAGAACTACTACTCTTTTCTTCAAGTCCTATAAGCTGAAACTGGAAAACTCAATGTACATTTCAAGGGAGGCACTTATGCCATAACCAGAAACTTTAAAACTGCAAACAAGGACAAGAAGTTGACAACTTCACAATGTGGACTGCTTTTCCCAAGACACTGAAAAAAGACTTCTCATAATAATGACAGCCTTATCCCTCTTAATGTTTCATTACTTATGTACCCTTTTTTCACTCGGCAGGATAATACTGTAATTAAAATTTCACAATCAATAGCTCCCACAGGTAACTTGACAGAATGTCGGATCTGTCATTTCAAATCCAAATCTTTACATGACCTAAGAACTCTTTAGTCCACCTAATGAGTAACTTCAGCAACATCCCTAATACAACAATTTGTTCAAACTGTACTAGTGGTCTCTTTTACAGAGTTAGTCTCCTAAACTCCTTGTTTTCCTCACTCCCTATTTTAACTAAACCTAGTCACAGGATACTAAATAATAAAATTTTTACTCAATGGCTGAACCAGAAGAAATCTGTGCAGTTGATGACACATCTTGTTGCACATGGATAAAAATATCTGGTTATTAAAGAAACTCAGTCACAAAAAATTAACAAACAGGCTACTTGGTTAAAATGGGTAGACTCCTCATTTGGCTCATTCTTTAATCTATTTGATTTGATTGGTTTGGTTCACAGGGATCTTGGTTAGGGAGTATAACCCAAACTCTTGGTATTATCCTCCTAATAGTCATAGTCTCCCTAGCATACTGTATTCTCTCAAAAGCTTTAAATGGTTATGTGTAGCTATCCAGCAAATGTCAAATGGCCTATCTTCCACTGGAACAAGAAAAACTCAAAGAAATGAGCAATCATGAAGATACTATGACCTATGAATGGCATGTTGAGACCAACAACCCAGAATGATGGTAACTGAAAGTAGAGCCAACGCCCTAAGTTTTGGTCACAGTCTAAGCTAGGGGAAATTGTTAAACAAAAATTATAGGAGGCCGTTGTTTTGGACTGAACTCCTGTCATAGGCCTTAATAAACCAGATCAAACCAAAATGGAGTCACTCGTGCTAAATTCCATGTAAGCAGGTATATTCCAATACAAAATAGTTTTTCCTAAAACCAGGAGGTTCCAGTCTACCTGAGCCAGCATAATAAGGAAGTCCTCTCTTCCTTAACCTTACAAAATAGTAACCTGAAGCAAACTTACATTAACCGAGCAGTTTTTTCCCTATTGTTCTGTTTCTTTGGTTCCACCTTATAAAACCCACTGTTCTGTCCTTACCCAGTAGGAACATTCTTTCTATTTGTAGAATGGAGGCCTGATTCATGAATCACAAATAAAAACCAATTAGATTTATAATCAAATTAGCTATAATTTTCTTTTGACAGGTGTCAAGTTTATCTTGGGTTTTGTTTTGTTTTTTTAAGTTGAAATCTCACTCCATTGCCCAGGTTGGGTGTAGCGTCAACTTGCTGGGCTCAGGCAATCCTTCCACCTCAGACTTCCAAGTAGCCAGAACTACAGGTGTTTGCTACCACGCCTGGCCAATTTTTTTTTTTTTTTTTTTAATTGTAGAGATGAGGTCTCGCCAAGTTGCCCAGGTTGTTCTCGAACTCGTGGGCTCAGGCAATCCTCTCACCTCAGCCTCCCAAAGTGCTGGGATTGATTACAGGCTTGTTTTTCAATGATAAAATTTTTGTCTGTTCTGAATTTGATTCTACCTTTGAAATGAATACTGCTGGCCAGGCTCGGTGGCTCAGCCTGTAATTCTGCGCTTTGGGAGGCCGAGGTGAGTGGATTGCCTGAGCCTGAGGGTTCGAGACCCACCTGGGCAACTTGGTGAGACCTCATCTCTACAATAAATCAAAAAATTAGACAGGCATGGTAGCACGTGCCTGTAGTTCCAGCTACTTGGAAGGCTGAGGCGGAAGGATTGCCGGAGCCCAGCAGGTTGAGGCTGCGGTGGCCGGGAGTGGCCACTGCACTCCAGTCTGGGCGACAACTGAGACTCCAACTCAAAAAAAAAAAGAAAGAAATGAATACTGCTTTTACTAATTCTGATTTTAGATCAATTTCTGATTCTATATCACAGCATTTACAACACTCACATCTTCTCTGTCCATTTCTTCTATAAAGTACTTAAAAAGAACTGTAGCCTTTAGTGAATATCAAGTACTGAAAAACATGGCAAACATTAGTAACATTAGAGTCTCCTAGAAAAGTTAACTTCACTATAGTGTCAAATCTGCCAGCTTAAGGATTTATTTTGCTCCAATACTTATTTCTTGGGGGGGAAAAAAAGTATTTCTTAGGATTTAGTATAAAGTATAATTTGTGCATAAACTTGCTAATATTTATTTTGTTTGCAAGAATGACCCCCACTACCATCAGCAGACAGGGCAAAAGACTGTTTAGATTGTGACTGTTTCCCTCTCTCCTACAAGCTCCAGACCTAGTGTTTGGGACATAACTCATTATATGAGTGCTTCACATGCCTGCTTTCAACTTGACATCAATGAAGTCCCTCAATCAGTAATGACTCTATGTTGATTGTCAAGCTTTAATTCTCAGAAGATTTATCATATCTCTTTCCATTTTCCTGATTTCTCAACTTGAGATTTGAAAAACATGAACCTTTCTGAAAAAATGCCAGAAAGTAGCTCCCACTGGAAATACTAGTACCAACCAGTTCAGTGAATTTAGAAGACACATACTTTAGCTTAAGACGAACTATAATATCCACATTTAAACAGAAGGATCAATTTTCATTCTATATCTCTTACAATTCAATCTTGAGCTAAACAAAGACAAGCTTCATTCAAATTATATAATCACCAGAAACAAGTAGTAGCAATCACTGGCTAATACATATTTTAAGTAAAATAATCAATGCATACTGAATTCAGTCACTTACTAACGTAGTATTAGTTATCCCGTGTGTCTTTCCTTCCTGTTCCTACTAATATATGTGTATGAAGCATTTACCTCCTCATCATTCACCTATAACACCTCTTAATTTTGTCTCTGGGGCTTCAATTTCTCTATACAATTCACTCTATAAATAAGCAGGTGTTTCTTAATATCACTTTCAATAACTTCTCTCTGATCGAGGGATCACAATCTTGACTTCTTTTGCCAGCAAATTTGGCCCTGACTTTTCACAAGACATCTATAGTTAATTTTCACTTTTATCTTATTGGTTTTCTTTCCAATTACCTAAAATCTACCACCCATCTGCCTGCTTGTATCTTATCCAGGAAGTGATCCATAGCAGCCTCAACTCAAAAATACTTCTCCCTTGCACTAAATTTCTGTACTACTTATTACCTAAGTTTCAATTCAAATCAGACAGCCTTGTATAGTTAGCTTGTTTACGCATTTGTTTCGTCTGTTAGTCACAACTACATTTTGAGTTTCTAGAGGACAGACACCGAACTTCACACTGTTTTGTATTCACTTAGTACTTAGACAAAATGCTGTCACTATTGCTGGCAGAATGACCTACAGTAGTCTGATGAAAGCAGTGGTGGTGGTGGTGGTGGTAGCAGTAGGAGCAGCAGCAAATACAGTAAATATACATTTATTGTAGGGGCAGTTCTAAGAGCTTTATGCTTAATATTTCACTCAATTTTCACAATTATTCTAGGAGTTAGGTAATATCATTACTAATTTACAGATTAGAAAACTGAGCACAGAGATGTTAGGTAATTTGCTAAACATCACAAAGTTAATGAATGAAGAGTCTAGACTACTAAGTAAGTTGAAGAAATTTTGAAAGAAAAAAGGCAGTTATCTTTTGATTATAATCATAAATCCTACCTGCAAATACAATACATTTTAAAAAACTAACAGTAATGCCATAATGGTGTAAAGAAAAAGAAAAGTCAAAGACATAATCCTCTTTTAAATTTTTATTTTCTGACCATAGTTCATTTTAGTTGAAGGTATAACATATGAACATGCCAATATAACACTTAAAATATTTTGAAGTTTGGAATTTTAAAAAAGAGCATTGATTTTATGTCACCTGTGTTCCTACTTAATTTTCTTAAATTATTTTACAATTTATAAGGAGGACCCAAAAAAACCCTGGAATTATCTTTTGGAGGGTGGGCCCTTGTAGTACACTTGGAATTTGTTCCTTCAGATCAAATGGCCAACCAAAGTTTTCATCTTGAAGTTTTTAGAAGGTTGTATCATCATTTGCAGAAGAAACATCCTACATTGTGGCAAACAGGTGACTTGTCCTTCCACCATGACAGCACAACTGCCCACTGATGCTGAGTGTTCAGCAGTTTTTGACCAAAAATGGCATGACCCTCATGCTCCATCCTTCCTATTCACCTGATTTCATCCGGAGTGACTTTTTTTGTTGTTTCCTGGGATGAAAAAAGTTCTCAAAGGGATACATTTTGCCAATGTGGAAGAGGTAAAACAAAAAACGGCAAGAGCACAAAACTAAGAGCCATCAAAACTGGTGCGTTCAAAAACTGTTCTGAGCAGTAAATAAAGCATCTCGTTAGGTATAGGCGCACTGCATCAAATAGAGAGTACTTTGAAGGTGACTTAAGTTGAAGCATGTAAGTATACACAATTTTTTATAAATAAATTCCATTTTTGGGAGGGTGATCCCCCCTCATAGACAACAGAAGAATTAAAACAGCTAAATTTTGTATATAAAACAGTAGTAGTGGTATACAATTACAAAAGACACAAGACTATTTTCCAGCATCATAGTCTTAGGGAAAAGGATGTGGGGAAGAAAAAAGAACCTACATAAAGCCAAGAGAGATTAATTCTCAATTTCGAATCTTTGGAAAAGTTTGCATCTAGTCAAAAGCAACTAATTATAGGGAAGATTATTTATACCCAGAAAATTTACTAAAACTAAGGGAAAACACTCAATTTTTAAAAAAACTGTGTAGGGAAATTTAAATGGACAACAAATATAGACATAGCCTCAAGATCTCTACATAAACTTGGTTCACCTCGTAATTATCTCTAAACTGACACAGAACCATAGAGCTTTGAAGACCTCTAGGAATAATATTCTGCAACAATACCAAGTAACTCCTTCTGGTTTTTAATGGCAGTCACTTTGAGTGGAATTTCTATGTTACACAAATTTAAGTGTATCATGTTGGGATTAATTTCCTCTTATCGTTCCCGCCATGTGAGAAACAGACTTACAGCCTTCATCTAAATCAGACACGCCCAACCCACAGCCTGCAGGCCACATGTGGCCCAGGACAGCTAGCAGCCCCACAAACTCTTTTAACATCATGTGTTTTTTAGCTTTTGTTTTCTTTGTGATCCCATGTGAAGTTCCATTTTTGAAGTTGACAATCACACTTTAATCATGACATTGCTTTTTGGCAGCACATAAACTTGTGAGCAGCTGTTTTCAATAATGAAGCAAACAAAGAAAGAAAACTCAAATAAACATTTCTGACAAGCACCTTGAAAACTCACTAAGCGCAACACAACCCCTTTGGAAAAACAGTGTGGCGATTTCTAAAAGAAAGAAACTGAACTTCCATATGACCCAGCAATCCCCTATTGGGAATATACCCGGAGGAACTCAAATCATTCTACAAAACATGCACACATGTTTATTGCAGCACTATTCACAATAGTAAAAATATGGAACCAACCATGCTGCCCATCAAAACTGGACTGGTTAAAAACAATGTGGTACATATACACAATGGAGTATTATGCAGCCATAAAGAAGGACAAACGTGGACTTCGCAGTAACTTGGACGGATTTAGAGTCTGTGGTAGCACAGAAACAAAGAACAGAGTAACACAGGTTCTCAGTCATAAGCGGACCTTGAACAATTATTGTAATACTATAAGAAAGGAACTGGTAATAGAGGAAAACTGCCAGGGAAGGGTGGGTGGGATTGGCGTTGAGGGAAACTGCTGGGGGGGGGGGTCATACCTCATCAACAAGGGTACCTGCATAAGTATAATAATGTAACATTTGTAACATTATGTAACATTATATTAGGTATACAAATGTAACATAATGTAACATTTGTATGCCTAACCCTGAATTGTATCCCACATCGCTAAAATAAAAAATTTTAAAGTTAAAAAAAAAAGAAAACTCACTAAGAATTGTGACTACTTCCATCAAATTAGACATTTATAGATTAGTTTTACAAAAACGAGGACAAATTTCCCACTAGTTTTATATTGTTCTTATTTTTCTAAACTTCATAATAAAAAATAATAAAAAATAAAAAGTTTTATTATGTATATACACTAACTATAGTATATAATTTAGATGTGGCCCAAGACAACTCTTTTTTACTTGATGTGGTCCAGGGAAGCCAAAAGGTTGGACATCCCTGATCTAGATGATATTCACTTCATAATACACATTTCTATATTCTAAGATTGTCTTGAAAATGTAACTTATTTTAAAAATAATGACCTGTCCTATAAAAGGTAAAAAAAAACTTCTAAAACCTATACTTCTAATATGAAAGTTTTCAGTACCAAAATACTTTTTTTTCTTCTATAAGTTTAAAAAAAAAAAAAGAATATGGAGGCAGACTATGATAAAAGGAAGAGTTAGAAATTTTGGAGTCAGACAAGCCTAGATGCAAATTCCAGTGGTCTTGAGCAAGTAACTTGTAGATCTCAGTTATTTATAAAATGGACACAATAATAATACTAATCTAGTAAAGACACTCCGAGAGCTGGAAATAATGAATGCAAAGTACCTACTATAGTGGCCATATGTTGCAGGTAAAAAGTAAATGCAACTAATAATAATACAATTATTTATATACTCATGTCCCCAAATATCATCAGGTATAGCTAGATTTTTTTTTTTTTTTTCTTTAAAAAGAAGTAAGGCTGGGCACGGTGGCTCATGCCTGCAATCCTCACATTTTGGGAGGCTGAGGTAGGACGATTGCATGAGCCTGGGAGTTAAAGACCAGCCAAGGCAACACAGCAAAACTTCATCTCTATAAAAGTAAAAAAATTAGCCAAGAGGCACACGCCTATAGTCCGAGCTCTTAGGAAACTGAGATAGGGGGTTTGCCTGAGCCCAGAAGTTTGAGACCAACCTGTGCAACATAGCAAGACCCTGCTTCTACCAAGAAAAAAAATTAGATACAAAAGTAAAATAGGCCAGGTGCGGTGGCTCCTGCCTGCAATCCCATCACTTTGGGAGGCAGAGGCAGGAGGACTGCTTAAATTCGGGAGTTCAAGCCCAGCCTGGGCAGCATAGCAAGACCTCATATCTACTGAAAAAATAATTAATAATTAATCTGGGAGTGGTGGTATGTACCTGCAGACCCAGATACCTGGGAGGATGACGTGAGCCCAAAAGGTCAAGGCTGCAGTGATCCATGATCATACCACTGCATTCTGGCCTGGGTGACAGTGTGAAACACTGACTCAAAAAAAAAAAAAGTAAAATGTCAAATATTAAAATAAATGTAGAGCATAAGGAATGCCTACACACCATCTACTCAGGATGAAAATAAGTGTTATTATTTAGCTTCAGATAGTTTTTAAAAAATTTTTAAAAATTCAGTATCTCTGGGGGATACAAATAGTTTTTTGTCTGGCTTTTAAGAGTACCCACCACCCCCATCTGTGCATATTGTATCCAATAGGTGATTATTTTTGTCCCTCTACCCCTACTCTCCCTCCCCTTTCTGGGTTTCCAGTGTCCATTATATCATTCTCCATGTCTTTGCATATCCTTAGTTTAGTTCCCACTTAAAAGTGAGAACATGCAGTGTTTAGTTTTCTGTTCCTGAGTTAGTTTGCTTGGGATAATGTTCTCCAATTCCATCCAAATTGCTGCAAAAGACATTATTTCATTATTTTTGATAGCTGAATAGTATTCCATAGTGTATATATACCACAATTTCATTATCCACTGGTTGATTGATGGGCATTTAGGGCAATTGTATTGTGCTGCGATGAACATGCAGGTGCAGATGTCTTTTTTATATAATGACCTTTGGTCCTTAGGATAGATAGGTAGTCTGGGAGTGCTGGATCATATGGTAGATCTACTTTTAGTTCTCTAAGTTTCATACCGCTTTCCATGGAGATTGTACTAACTTACACTCCTACCAACAGTGTATAAGCATTACCTTTTCTCCACATCTGCAAGAGCATCTATTGTTTTATGACTTTTTAATAATGGCTATTCTGGTGTAAGGTGGTATCTCATTGTGGTTTTAATTTGCATTTCCCAGAGGAGTGATACTGAGCATTTTTTCATGTATGTTGGCCATTTGTATATCTTCATTTGGGAGATATGTGTTCATGTCGTTTACCCACTTTTTAATGAAGTTATTTGCGTTTTCCTTGCTGATTTGAGTTCTTTATAGATCCTGGATATTAGTCCTTTGTCAGATGTATAGTTTGCAAATATTTTCTTCTACTCTGTAGGTAGCCTATTTGTTCTGTTGATTATTTCTTTTGCTATGTAGATGCTTTTTAGTTTAAATAAGTCCCACTGGTTTGTTTTTGCTGCATTTGCTTTTAGAGTTTTAGTCATAAATTCTTTGCCCAGGCTGATGTCCAGAAGAGTTTCTACTAGGTTTTCTTCTAGGATTTTTATGGTTTCAGGTCTGACATTTAAGTCTGTAATCCACCTTGAGTTATTTTCTGTATATGGAAAGAGATAGGGATCAAGTTTCATTTTTTTGCATGTAGTTATGCAATTTTCCTAGCATCATTTATTGAACAGGGCATCCTTTCTCCAATGTATCTTTTTGTCTGCTTTGTCAAAGATCAGTTGATTGTAGGTATTTGGGTTTATTTCTGGATTCTCTATTGTGTTCCATTGGTCCATGTGTCTGCTCTTGTACCAGTACCACGCTGCTTTGGTTACTACAACCTTGAGGTATAATTTGAAGTCAGGTAATGTGATGCCTCCAGTTTTGTTCTTTTTGCTTACGATTGTTTTGGCTATTCTGGCTCTTTTTGGGTTCTATATAAATTTTATACTTGTTTCTTCTGATTCTGTGAAAAATGATGTTGGTAGTTTGATAGAGTTGCATTAAATCTGTAAAGTACTTTGGGTAATATGGTCATTCTAATAATGTTTATTCTTCCAATCCATAAGTATGGGATTTTTCTACATTTGTTTGTGTCCTCTGCAATTTATCTCATCAGAGTTTTGTAGTTCTCCTTGTAGAGATGTTTTACCTCCTTGGTTAAATATATTCCTAGGTATTTTAGCTTTTTGACTATTATAAATAAAATTAAGTTCTTGATTTGATTCTCAGCTTGGCTGCTATCAGTGTATAAAAGTGCCACTGATTCATGTGTGTTGATTTTGTATCCTGAAACTTTACTGAATTCATTTATCAAGTCCAGGAGTCTCTTGGAGAAGTCTTTTGGATTATCAGATATAAGACTACATAATTCAGCATAGAGAGGTAGTTTGATTTCTTCTTTTTCAATTTGGATAGCCTTTATTTCTTTTTCTTACCTGATTGCTCTGGCTAGGACTCCTAGTATTATGTTAAATAAGAGTGGTGATAGTGGGCATCCTTGCCTTGTTCTGGTTCTGGGGGGGAATGTGTTAAACTTTTCTCCATTCAGAATGACAGTGACTGTGGGTTTGTTGTATATAGCTTTTATTATTTTGAGGAAAGTTCCCTCTATGCCTGTTTTGCTGAGGGTCTTTTATCACCAAGGGATGCTGGATTTCATCAAATGTTTTTTCTGCATCTATTGAAATAATCATGTAATTTTTTTTGGTTTTAATTGTTTATGTAGTGGATCATGTTTATTGACTTGCATACGCTGAACCACCCTTGCATCCCTGGGATAAAACTCACTTGGTTGTGGTATTTTTTTTTTTTTCTTAAATGTGTTGCTGAATTTAGTCTGCTAATATTTTATTGTGGATTTTTACATCTATACTCATAAGGGATATTGGTCTGTAGTTTTCGTGTGTGTGTGTGTGTGTGTGTGTGTGTGTGTGTGTGTGTGTTTGTGTGCGTATGTCTTTCCTGACTTTGATATAAAAGTGCTACTGGCCTTGTATAATGAATTAGAGAAGATTCCATCCTCTTCAATCTTGTGGAATAGCTTCAATAAAATTGGTACCAGTTCCTCTTTGAAAATCTGGTAGTATTCAACTTATGAGTCCATCAGGTCCTGGACATTTTTTTTTGTTGGGAGAATTTTAATTACTGTTTCAATCTTGCCACGTGCTATTGGTCTGTTTGGGGTTTCTTTTTCTTCCTGATTCAAGGTTGGGAGGGGTTGTATGTTTCCATGAATATATCCATTTCTTCTAGATTTGTTTGCATAGAGATGTTCATAATAGTCTCGGACGATCTTTTGAATTCCCATTGCATCAGTTGTAATGTGTTGGGAGCCAGCCACGGAGGCCCACTGAGCGTTACGGATCAGGGAGGGCCGTTGACCCCGAGACCACTAGGATGCGTTCAGGAGCTTTTGACCCCATTTCCTCCCCCTTTCCACTTAGCACTATAACCAGAATAAGCTCCTGTAAGCTCTAACATAATAACTCTGAGACTGGACAAACACAAGCTAACTTTAGAAGCTCATTGTTCCCATTCTTCCACAAACTGCGGTTTTGGCTTTCATACAACTTACAATTCAAACTCGGGTCACACCTAAGAGCCTTAGTATTGGTCACAGGCTTCTGGGTTGTGATTTTAGAATTTACTGAAGTTGTAAAATATAGTTTTAGAAATATAAGTTTAGACAGCCATTTTGTTTAAAGAATGCAGCTAGGTTACTTGCAGGTAGCCCACTGTGAACTTTGGACTGGGCCACATTCCAAACATTCTGGGATGGGCCACTTTAGCTTGTAGAATAAGTATTTAAGTTTCTATAGAATCATTTAACTTGGTATTAGTATAAGCA
>CAUYQG010025175.1:0-14785 GCA_963574415.1 Tarsius wallacei | reverse complement strand
AAGAAATTGAAAGATTCCTGGAAACAAATGAAAATGAAGAAACATCTTACCAAAACCTCTGGGATGCCATGAAATCAGTTTTAAGAGGAGAATTTATATCTCTATGAGCACACATCAAGAAAATGGAAAGATCACAAGTGGAGAACCTAACAAATAACCTAAGGGAGGTAGAAAGAGAAGACCACCAAAACCCCAACTTTAGCAGAAGAATCCAAATCACAAAAATAAGAGCCCAAATACAGGACATAGAAGACAAAAATATCACAGAAAACATCAACAAAACAAAAAGCTGTTTCTTTGAAAGAATTAACAAGATTGATGGGCCCCTAGCCAGAATGACCAAGAAAAAGAGAGAAAAAGCCCAAATAAATGCAATCAGAAATACAAAAGATCAAATCACAACTGATCCCAAAGAAATACAAAGTATTATCAGAGATTACTATGTACACTTATATGGAAACAAACTTGATAACCTAGATGAAATCACACAACCTCCCCATGTTAAGACAAGAAGACATTGAGACACTAAATACCAATAACAACCCAAGAAATTGACTCTGTCATATGAAAACTACCTACCAAAGAAAGCCCGGGACCGAATGACTTTCCAGCAGATTCTACAAGACATTTAAGGAGGAGCTCATACCAATCCTATTGAAAGTATTCCAGGCAATTGAGAAAGATGGAATTCTCCCCAAATCATTTTACAAAGCTAACATTACACTGATACCCAAACCAGGTAAAGATCCAACAAAGAAAGAGAACTACAGGCCAATATCCCTTATGAACATAGATGCAAAAATCCTCAACAAGATTCTAGCAAATCAGATCCAAAAATAAATCTCAAAAATCATCCACCATGACCAAGTAGGCTTCATCCCCAGGATGCAGGGCTGGGTCAATATTCACAAGACCATAAATATCATAAAATACATCAACAGATATCAAAACAAAAACCACATGATTACCTCATTAGATGCAGAAAAAGCTTTTGATAAAATCCAGCATCCCTTCTTGATAAAAACCCTCAAACATCTAGGCATACAGGGAACATACCTCAACAATAGTAAGCGCCAATGACAAGCCCACAGCTAACATATTGCTAAATGGACAGAAACTAGAAACATTTCTAGAACAAGACAAGGCTGCCCACTCTCACACCCAATATTGTGTTAGGAGTCCTAGCTTGGGCAATTAGACAAGAGAAGGAAATCAGGGGTATCAGGGAAAAGAGGAAGTCAAGTTATCCCTCTTTGCTGATGATATGATCCTATACCTTGAAAATTCAAGAGAATCTGTCAAAAACCTGCTTGCACCGATAAAGGACTTTAGCAAAGTCTCAGGGTACAACATAAACGTGCAAAAGACAGTTGCATTCCTATACACCAACAACAAGCAGCAGAAACCCAAATAAAAAGCACAATCCCATTCACAATAGCCACAAAAAAAAAAAAAAATGAAATACCTCAGCATCTTCCCAACCAGAGAAGTGAAAGACCTTTACAATGAGAATTACAAAACCCTGCTCAAAGAAATCCAAGAAGACACAAACAAATGGAAAAATATTCCATGCTCAACATGGAAGAATCAACATTGTTAAAATGTCCATCCTACCAAAGGCAATCTACAGATTCAATGCAATACCCATTAAGTTACCAACATCATTCTTCTCAGACCTGGAAATGACAATACAGAAATTTATATGGAACGATAAATGACCATGAATATCCAAAACAATCCTTAGCAAAAGAGACAAAGCAGGAGGTTTCACACTTCCAGACTTCAAACTTTACTATAAGCTACAGTAATCAAAACAGCCTGGTATTGGTACAAGAACAGGCCCATAGACTAATGGAACAGGATAGAGATTCCAGAAGCAAAGCCTTAATTCCTCAACCAACTCATCTTTGACAAAGCCTCCAACAACAACCACTGGGGAGAGAAGAACGTATTCAGTAAATGGTGCTGGGAAAACTGACTGACCACATGCAGAAGATTGAAACAGGACAAGTAACTATCACCATACACAAAAATTAACTCTAAATGAATCAAAGCACCTGTTGTTTATCTTATTAATGATGGCCATTCTTACTGGGGTTAGGTGGTATCTCAAACTATAAGAATCTTAGAAAGCGCAGGAGATACCCTTATGGAAATTGGAACTGGGAACCAATTCCTATTCAGACCCTAAAGGCCAATACCTTAAGAAATAAGATAGAAAGGGGGACCTCATCAAATTAATGAGCATCTGCAAAGCAAAAGAAACCATCAAGAGAGCAGGGAGACAGCCCACACAATGGGAAAAAATATTTGCAACTGTATATCTGACAAAGGCCTAACAGCTAGGATCTACAAGGAACTCAAATGCGCCAAAAGGAAAAAAACAAACAGCCCCTTTAAAAAGTGGGCAAAAGACATGAATAGACACTTCTCCAAAGAAGATAAATGGGCAGCCAACGACTGAAAAAGTGCTCAGTCTCACTCATCATCAGAGAAATGCAAATCAAAATCACGTTGAGATACCACCTAACCCCAGTAAGAATGGCCATCATTAATAAGATAAACAACAACAGGTGCTGGCGAGGATGTGGAGAAAAAGGAACGCTTCTACACTGCTGGTGGGAATGCAGACTAGTACCTCTCTGGAAGACAGTATGGTGATTTCTGAAAGAACTAGAAATTGACCTTCCATATGACCCAGCAATTCCCCTATTGAGAATATACCCAAAGGAACTCAAATTATTCTGCAAAAAAGATACTTGCACATGTATGTTTGTTGCAGCTCTAGTCACAATAGCAAAAACATGGAACCAACCGTGTTGCCCATCGAAGCTGAACTAGATAAAAAAAAATGTGATACATATACACAATGGAATATTATGCAGCCATTAAGAAGGACAAATATATGGATTTTGCAGCAACTTGGATGGATTTGGAGTCGATCATGCTCAGTGATTTAGAAACAAAGAACTGAGTTCCATATGTTCTCACTCATAAGTTGACCTTGAACAATTACAATGCTATAAGAAAGCAATTGGTGGTAGTGGGAAACTGTGGGAGCGGGGTGGGGGTGGGGCAGTGGTGGGATTGGCAGTTGAGGGAAACTACTAGGGGAGGGAGGGGCATACCTCATCAACAAGGGTGCCTGCATGATCAGTGTTTATATACCTAACTCTGAAATGTACCCCATATCTTGATAATAAAAATTTTTTTTAAAAAATTAAAAATAAAGTTAAGTCTCTTTGGCCCTGAAGCTTCCTCCTTTCCCTTTATTCAACTTTACCTTTGTAAGTTTTTAGTCATTGATGAAAGAACTGATTCTCCTTAAATGACTTTGCCTCTGAAAAAACAGACTTGGCCAGTTTATCAATCATGATAGGTTGTTTTGCTGCATTAATGAACAACTTCCATATTTCCATAGTTTATTACCGAAAAGCATTTTTCTCAACTTCATTTTAGAAACTATGTGACTTGACTATGAGACATTTTTCATCTGAGTCACCCAGGAATCTAGGCTGATGGATGCTCCATTTGGCGTTTCTACCATTTCCAAGGCAGGGAAAAGGATATGGTGACTTGTGCACTGGTTCTTAAAGGTTTCTTCTTGGAAGTGACACATGTTACTGTTGCTTATAATTCCAGTAGTCAAAGTCAGTAGCATTCCTAGGTCTAACTTCACAGCCTTTAGGAAAGAAAGAAGAAATTAAACATCAGTGACAGCATTAATGACTACCACACTGATAATTTAAATTTTTAAGTTCCTAATTTGATATTTATATCTTTTGTTTCTAAATATGCCCCCATCCCTTCTTATGTATATAGATTCATCTGATAAAAGCCTAAAGATAGTTTCATAGAAACACCTCTTTTTCAGAGAGGTCCATCAGAATTATATGGACACTTTTTTCAAAATCATGTGCCCAAGTCCCACCCAAGACCTAGTGAACTGAAGTATCTGTGGTTCAGGCTCCAGGAGTGTATCTTTTGAAAAATCTCCCCAGATGGTGCTGGTTTTCACCCTATTGTGACTATGCAATAGTAAACTCATAGGTGCTTTCAATGATCCCTCTGAAGACACATGGGAGGAAACAGCTGAAAGGATCAGAAAGAGGGAAGCATGAGGCAGAACTTATGACTCAAGTGTGGCAGGGTTCCCAGCTCAGGCTTAAGCTGTACTTACCTTAGAAGTTCACATTAGAAGGTGTATCTGGGCATGTCTAGATGGTTGGTGGGTCAGTCATAAGGGTTCCATTTACATAAGGAAACATGGATCCTCCTGGGAAAGACCGCATCTTAAGTTAAGAGACTTTTCCTTCCAACTGTTTACTTGAAAATTTTAAAATCATACAGAAAGGTAAAATAATTTACCCACCACTTAAATTCAATAAGGGCTACCATTTTGCTGTATTTGCTTTATCTGTTTTTTTTTTTAAAACAGGCACTAGTCTGAATCAATTATTTCCTTGAGGGGTAGGCATTGTCAAATGATGATTTTCTGGTTCTACCTTTCTTTCTATGTTTATTATCTATGTTCTTCTATTAAAAAGAGTTTCCTTTATCAACTGGAGATAAAGTAAGTTTTCCTAAAAAAGACACCATTGGTTGGGCATGGTGGCTCACACCTATAATCCCAGCACTTTGGGGAGCCAAGGTAGAAGGATTGCTTGAGCCCAGAAGTTCAAGACCAACCTGGATAACAAAGTGAGACCTTGTCTTTACAAAAAATTAAAGGAACTTACATGTGGTTTAAGAATGCTGACCTACGTTGTAGTAGGCAGAGGAGCTGAATATAGCAAAAGGCTTATCATATTGATCTACAGTTCAACCCTCAGAGTCAGAACATTAGAGCAAGTTAGCTGCAGTGGAAAATGGTGTAAAAACTATAATGGCTGTATCACTAAGAACACAAAGTGTCAGAAACATTAGTGGCAAGGCTTTGTAAGTGGCACAATGGTAGATTCCATCAGCACTTGTGCCTTTTGCTGGATCCCAACAGCTGCCATACCATCAATGGGCATGGCAGTATGGCTGCTGTTTTGTTCATTAGTAACACCGGGGAAATCACCAGCAACCAAGAGGGTAACCAAGAGGATTATTCTGAAGAACGTCTGTGAGGTGACCCTTGGGGAATCCAGAGCTATTCAATTGGAAAACTAGACTTCTTGAAGTGCAAGTACAGGCCGAAATACAGACATACTGATTTGTGAGATTTACTGTGGTCCTATTTTACCCTTGCACTGGTTTAATCTAGAAAAAAGTGCTTCATCTTACCCAGAGCAGAAAGTAGTAGAGAAAAGGTCTTTTTCAGGTAAAGGGATAAAGTGATGTTTAGAATTTGAAAAGCAGAGACATGGTGGCAGATGGCTCAGACTGAAAGAGAAATTCCAAGTAAACTAGTTGACTGATTGAGGAAACCAGGAGGCCCTTGAATATTTGACAGCAGGTTAGCCTCTTGTGGAAGTCAGCATTGCAAAAATGACTAAAGGACAGGTTTTTAAATCCACAAATATAATATATTTCTTTATTTATTCATATCTTCTTTTATGTTTCTCAGTGCCATGTGATTTTTTATGGTATAAATTAAACATTTATTCTTGATAAAATCAATATCCCCTGAAAAGTTAAAGTGGTCTAAATATAAGAATTATTTTAATCTATACTGAACATAAGGGTTATCATTACTAAAAGTTAGTCAAATCATATATGGGAATTAAAGAAACAATGACTGCTTTTTTCCTTTCCCTTTTAGTTTTTATTGAAAGATTAAAAACAAAGTAACTTTTTTGTTATTCTGTGCTCCCTTTAAACATGGGTTTCTTGGTGAAGAGATGAAAGTTGTTTCTGTATTGGAAGAAAAGAAATTGAGAACTATTGCTGTGGTGGTTCTACTTTTATTATTTCTTGGCCAGATATACATAGGCTGAAAGGAAACTAAAAAGACAAGCTATGCACTAAATCCTGGAAAATAGACTATGTTATAATCTACATTTCATGAAATTGAAGAATAATTTTATACATATTTTCTCAAAAGTAATACAATTAAATTATGGTCAATATTAAACAAAGTTATTGGAATTCAGTATAGTGGAGCTATCTTTTTAAAAATACAGTGTAAAAGTAACCATGTTTTTATGAGTGTCAATACAGTAATCAATGAAAATGTTTTGGTTGTGAAAGCAGTTTGGTCACCTTGGAAGACCAGTTCTGTTTGTATTCAGCAACCTAAGCTATTTCAGTTTTTTAAACAGATTTACCTTTCTACCTAGGTAAGCCTATAAATTCTTCTTAGACAATGTCTTACACAATGCTTCCTTTGACAATAGTTGTGAAGGTGTTGGCTTCACTGCAAGAATTGTTTGTCCCTATCCTTTTATTACTAGGTTACTAGATATCTTTGTAATTAGCTTCCTGTCCTGGAGAGACTCAGTTAAAGAGGAAAAACAGATGAAGAAAAATAAGTAATAAGCATTGCAATAAAACTAGTTTTTGGCTGGGTGCAGTGGCTCATGCTTGTAATCCCAGCAACTCAGGAGGCCAAGTAGGAAGAATTGCTTGAGACCAGGAGCTCAAGACTAGCCTGGGCAATATAGCTCCCGTCTCTACAAAAAATTTTAAAAATTAGCAGGGTATGGGCATGTGCCTGTAGTCCTAGCTACTCAGGGCGCTGAAGTGAGAGGTCCACATGACTTTATTAATGCATTTGGCAAAATATTAACTAGGTGCTTACTCATGTGCCAGGTACTGTCTAGGTGCTGGAGATTCCATGATTACAAGATCCACATGGTCCCTGAAGCTTACAGTCCGGTGATTCTCAGGAGTGGAATGCAGGCGCACATCCTTGGAAAAATGGTTAGTATATAGAGATCAGGCAAAAGGCAGAGACTTTCTTTCATATTCCAAAATGACAAAGTAGCATTCACACCATGAAATGGCAAAATATCTAATCAAATTCTCTTGTATGGTCATATGGAAGAAACTACGTACCCACTGAGGAGGAAGCTCTGGGGAATCAGATAGCTGTTGCCATAGACCAATTTAAAGGGGAACAGGAGTAACTGAATCATGATGGATGTCTTTAATGACATGGGATAATTTGAAGCAAACAGATGATATACTCAAATTGTAAATGTGTTGTTTTAAGTAATAGAGTGAAACTCAAAGCCTTTTTGTGATGGTGTTTAAAAAAACTCTTAAAGCTTGTTATATCTCTTATATGGATGAGATCACTGAAAACCAAATTCAGAGACTGATTCTGTAGTTTGATAAATTATACCAATACATCAAGCTGGGCATGGTGGTTCACACCTGTAATCCCAGCACTTTGGGAGGCAGAGGCGAGAGGATTGCTCAACTCCAGGGGTTCAAGACCAGACTGGGCAACTTAAGACCTCATTTATATAATAAATCATAAAATTAGCCGGGCATGCGGTTCCAGCTACTTGGAAGGCGGAGGCAGAAGAATCACCTGAGCCCAGCAGGTTGAGGCTGCGGTGGCTGTGAACATACCACTGCACTCCAGCTTGGGCGACAGAGTGGGACTTTGACTAAAAAAAAAATTATACCAACACATGTACTATTCAAAAATTTTGTATTTTATATGAGTGCTAGGTTAATGAAAGAGATACATGTGAGAGACATCAGAGAAATCAGGGTTTCGAGAACCCCAAACACTTAGATTAATCTAAAACAGAGTTGTCAACTGTGACACTATACACATTTTGGACTGGATAATTTTTTTTTGTTGTGGGGAGCTGTCCTATGCATTGTAAGATGCTTAGTGGCATCCCTGGCCTCTACCTACTAGATACCAGTAGAACCTACCTTGAATCACGATAATCAAAAATATCTCTAGATATGGCCAAATACTTCCCAGATGAGGTGAGGGAGGATATTGCTTCTGGTTTGAAAGACACTGGTCTTAAGTGTTTTTTGTTGTACAATCCTTGTTTGAGGAAAATATGGTCCATTGAGAGAGAAAACTAAGACATCATCTCAGGCTGTTTCTGTCATTATTGCTTGTCTAGTAACCAGGATGCAAATTGAACAGATCTGGGAAAGTAAAATATAGTATCAAAGTAGGAAGGATTAAATGTTATATCCACAAGAACTATTGGAGTTTGTTAATTGATGTCTTAAAAATATGGGAATTTTTGTAAAAATGGATTTGAGAGTGCTTGATTGTGAAAATGGAAATGGAATTTCAGATAAACCTGAATTATTGATAAGATTGCACATCACAGAGATTTGGCAGTCTATGTACTTGCTTAGGGAACCAGCTGTAGTTCTAACAATGTACTGAGCTAGCTAATGTCAAGTAGCATTGAAAGGCCAGAAAGAATTCAGTCAAATGTAGATAAAGGAATTTTAAAATGTTAGTGCTATGTTAGATCTATCACGTGATCTTCTTGTGTATCCTTTATATGACTCTGATATGGTCCAGAAGATACCCAGTTTACTTTTGGCATAAGGAATGGGTTAGTTAAGGAAGTATCAGAATCTTTAAAAAATGCTTTACTCTGGCCGGGCTCAATGGCTCAGGCCTGTAATTCCAACACTTTGGGAGGCTAAGGCGAGAGGATTGCCTGAGCTCAGGGGTTCTAGACCAGCCTGAGCAACACGGCAAGACCTTGCCTCTACAATAAATCAAAATAATTTAGCTGGACGTGGTAGCTTGTGCTTACAGTTCCGGCTACTTGTAAGGCTGAGACAGAAGGATCACCTGAGCTCAGCAGGTCGAGGCTGCAGTGGCTATCAGCATGCCACTATACTACAGCCTGGGTGACAGAGTGAGACTTCAAACTCAAAAAAAAAAAAAAAAAAGAAAGAAAAGAAAAAGAAAAAAAGCTTTACTAACTGTCTTTTCTAGGCTGAGAATGCTGATAAGAATGGCTACATTTGAAACTACCTTTGAAAATACATTTGAGTCCTTATCTCAATGGGGGTAGCAGAGCCTTATGACAGAAATAAGTATTGAGATGCTCATCAAATACTGCAGGGTTTTTTTGGTTTTGAATTGGAGTCTCACTCTGTTGCCCAAGCTGGAGTGTAGTATCACGCTCACAGCCACTGCAGCCTCAACCTGCTGGGCTCAGGCGATCCTTCCACCTCAGCCTTCCAAGTAGCTGGAACTACAGCTGTGTGCCACCTAATTTTTCTTGATTTATTGTAGAGATGAGGTCTCACCAAGTTGCCCAGGCTAGTCTTAATCCCCTGGGCACAGGCAATCCTCTCACGTCGGCCTCTCAAAGTGCCAGGATTATAGGTGTGAGCCACCGTGCCCAGCCTGACAGCAGGTTAATATGATAATCTCATCTCAGGGATGTTCTACCATGGTTAAATTAATGTATTAAAATTTATTTGTTTTTAAAATTTATTTTCTCCTAGCTTTATTAAGGTATGATTAACAAAAATTATATGTATTTCCAGTGTACCACATGATATTTTGATTTATGTTGACATTGGGAATGATTAAATCAAGCTAATTAGCATACAAATCTTTTTTTGTAAAATTTATTCTTAATTGTTGGAGTAATATATGATTTTTTTATTGCTAAAAATACATCACACAGACAGTGGTACGCATAAAAGAAGAAAAAAATACAAACAAAATAAATAAAACAACCATCCCACCCTGTCCAGACTCTTCTCCTCTGATCCTTCTTTCTTTCTTGTTTTCTATTTTTTTTGAGTTGGAGTGTCACTCTGTCACCGAGGCTGGAAGGCAGTGGCACACTCCCGGCCACTGCAGCCTCAACCTGCTGGACTCAGGCGATCCTTCCGCCTCAGCCTTTCAAGTAACTGGAACTACCAGGCACGTACCACCATGTCTGGCTAATTTTTTGATTTTTTTGTAGAGATGAGGTCTCTCCAAGTTGCCCAAGCTGGTCTCGAACTTGCAGGCTCAGGCAATCCTCTCACCTTGGCCTCCCAAAGTGCTGGGTTTATAGGCGTGAGCCACCATGTCGGGTGATTCCTATTGATTTCGTGAAATGCTTACCAGAAATTTCCCACTGCAGAAGGGACTATTAATAATAAGATGTTCGAGCTGGCTTTCTCCGTAGATGCCAGTTCTCTTCTGTCTCCAAGCAGCCTGGTGCTTGCTTAATGGGCTTGTAAACAAAGTGGCCATAGTGTCAGTGGCGAAGGTCACTCACAGTCTTCAACAACAGACTTCCCTACTCCAAAGCTGACTTGGCCACTGCCATTGCTGAGGCTTCAGTTTGTCAGCAACAGCAACCAATTCTGAGTCCTGGACTTAGCATTATACCTCTAGGCGTAAGCCAGCTCTCTGTTGGCTGGTATATTACTTTGGATCGCTTCTATTGTGGGGAGTTGGGAGCCACAATTTTAGGTCTTACCTAGTGATGTCCTTTATGATAGATGAGGATTTCTCTCATGCTGCCATCCTCTGCCTCCTTTCCTTATCCTCTCAACAGACGTTTTGGAGAAGTAACTATTAAACACCTATGCAGATGTTTTACCAGCTAAACATTGTAGTGTATTATGATCATATTTCTTTTTTTTCCTGAAGTTAAAAATTGCTTATTTTTAAAATGTGCTTATTTTTCTTTATACATGTTGTTGATTCAAATTGCTTTTCAGTATAATTTCATGTGACCTAGGACAAATACAAATGGAGGTCCACACAGCACGTGTGCATACTTAAAAACTTTAAATCAAACTACCAGATAAAATTTCTTCTCTTCTCCCATCTTATACCTTCACAACAAAATTGATAAATATATGTCAAGCTGTGGGTTTTTAAAAAAATTTTTAACTTTGTTTTAAAGATGTGGGGTACAATTCAGGATTAGATATACAAGCGGTCATCGTACAGGTAAAGTTTGGGCCTCCTTTTGGTCCCCACTTTGCCTGGTTTCAGATCAGATACCCTTATTGATGTTGTGTTCCCCCCCACAACCCCAGCAGTATCCTGCTATTGCCAATCCCTTTCTTATAGTATTATGGTAAATGTTCAGGTCTGCTTATGAGTAAGAACATATGGTACTCTGTTCTTTGTTTCTGTGATAGATCACTGAGTATGATAGACTCTAAATCCATTCACGTTGCTGCGAAGTTCATATGTTTGTCCTTTTTTGTGTCTGTGTATTATTCCATTGTGTGTATGTACCACTTTTTTTTAATCCAGTCCATTTTCAGTGGGCAACATGGTTGGTTCCATGTTTTCGCTATTGTGAAGAGTGTTGCAATAAACATGCATATGCAGGTATCTTTTTTGTAGAATGGTTTGAGTTCCTCTGGATATATTCCCAGTAGGGGAATTGCCAGGTCATATGGAAGGCCAGTGTCTAGCTCTTTTAGAAATTATCACACTATTTTCCAAACAGGTTGCACTAGTTTGCATTCCCACCAGCAGTGTAGAAGTGTTCCTTTTTCTCTGCATCCTCACCAGTAACTGTTGTTATTTGTTTCATTAGTGATGGCCGTTCTTACTGGCGTTGGTAGTATCTCAATGTGGTTTTGATTTGCATTTCTGTGATGATTAGTGAGGTTGAGCATTTTTTCATGTGTCTGTTGGCTGCCCGTATATCTTCTTTTGAGAAGAAGCTGTGGTTTTCATATGACTAAAAGTCTGACAACTGAGTTTAATTTTTATGGCAAATGTCTAGGTCATTAATGTTTGGATGAGTAATAAAGACTTATAAAACTAGTAAATTATTAGGCTCTTTTTCATACATTTTATTTTTGTCTTAATTTCAGCAAATATTATACTGAAATGTCACATAAATTTTTATTTATCGACAATAATGCCAAATTAGACCTTTCTTAAATCACTGTAAGCCTTATTTATTTTTCTTTTAAAACATTCAAAATTGTTAAAATTAAAAGGCAAGATACTAATTATAATCAATGAATATAAAAATTTAAATAAAATATTTAAAGCTGGAATTTCAAATTTATTATTTTGAAAATTTAATTAAATACTGTTAAACTTTTCATAAAATAAAATTAATTATAATTTTAGAATCAATATCCATCTGTCAGTGTAAAATATCAATAACTTGCTTCATATCTATTCATTTAGACATATACTTACAGAGATTTAAGAGTACTATGAATTGTTTAATGTTACAAAATGTTTCTCAGTTGCTATATATAACAGTGTTGAATAGTATGCTAATTAGTGATTGTCACTGACT
This sequence comes from Tarsius wallacei, assembly GCA_963574415.1. Classification (NCBI taxonomy): domain Eukaryota; kingdom Metazoa; phylum Chordata; class Mammalia; order Primates; family Tarsiidae; genus Tarsius; species Tarsius wallacei. Next base: position 2,624 of record CAUYQG010025175.1, on the reverse strand, counting down.
AGTTCAAGTGGAATCTGAAGAGAAGCAAAAGAAAATGGGGCATTTGACACTCTGAGACTTTGGTGTACAAGTATGAATTTCATTCATGCTCTCAGAGAGGAATAATTTGTCAAACTAATTCATTTGTATTTTCTCTTACCAAAGTGCTTCTACTGTTCAAATTTTCTGTATTGTCCAAAGCATAGTCTGTCTCTGACAGCAGGGTACAACCCACATGCTGGGGTAGCCACCTTTTATTTTGAGCAAAATGTAGGGAAACATTCTGTGGGGAATAAATTAAGTTAGTGTCACGAAAGGAAATAATTAAGGCTATAGATTGCACTGTGCCAGCCCTGAGTGCTAGATCATGAGTGCTAGATATCCATGTGCTCTTTCATAAACTGATCTCTCTTTTTCTTTGATCTATATAGCCCTATGATGTGTGGGGCCCAGGTACCCAGTTCCAAGGTTGGCACTGAGTCTTAGCATTAAATATGCACATGTTCAGTTCGTGCTCCTGTTTCCTAGTAGGGTAATTATTCCAATAATTGTTATTCCAATATCATTCTGCATTCCAGTTCTATTCTTTTACAGGAATAGTTGCTCAGTGCCATAAGTGAGACAGGGGAATTAGAGCTATATTATCTTTAAAAATTTTGTATTAAACATTACAAAAATAATTTTAGAATTACAAAAGAGTTGCATAATGGTACAGAGAGTTCCTGTATACTTGTCACCAAGCTTCCCCTAACGTTAACATCTTATACAATCATGTTGCATTTATCAAAACTAGGAAATTAACATAACAGGTGGCTGCTCAAGCCTATAATCCCAGCACTTTTTGGGGCCAAGGCAGGAGGATTGCTTGAGCCTAGGATTTTGGGACCTACTTGGGAGGCTGAGGTGGAAGGTTTGCCTGAGCCCAGAAGGTCAAAGATGCGGTGAGTCATCATCTGATATTGCCACTGCACTCCAGCCTAGGTGACAGAGTAAGACCCCGACTCAAGAAAAAAACAAAAACAACAACAAAAAACAGTTAGCATGAGTACAATACTATTAACTAAACCACAGACTTTATTTGGATCTCAATAGTTTTTCCACCGATGTCCTTTTTCTGTTTCAGTGAATCATATTGCATTTGGTCGTCAATTCTCCTTTGTTTCCAATCTGTGACAGTTTGTTGGTCTTTGTCTTTCATGGCCTTGGCAATTTTGAGAACTGACCTAGTCAGTATTTTGTAGGATGTCCCTTAATTTAGGTTTGTCTGATATTTGGATTTGTTATGATTAGACTGGAAATATGGGTTTGGGGGAAGACTGCTACAGAGGTGAACTGCCCTTTCCATTGCACCATATCGGGGGAGCCTGATATCTACATGACTGTGACTGGTAATATTAGCCTGAATCATTTGGTTAAGGCAGTATCTGAAAGGTTTCTCTAGTTACTCTTTTTCTTTTTCCATACTATAGAGGCAAGTCACTAAGTCCAGCCCACCCTCAAGGAGTGGGAAATGTATTATTTATTTATTTATTTATTTATTGGAGTCTCACTCTGTCGCCCAGGCGGGAGTGCAGTGGCACGCTCATGACCACTGCAGCCTCGACCTGCTGGCCTTCGGCAATCCTTTTGCCTCAGCCTTCGAAGTGCTGGAACTACAGGCACACACCACCACGTCTGGCTAATTTTTTGATTTATTGTAGAGATGAGGTCTTGCCAAGTTGCCCAGGCTGTTCTTGAACCCGTGGGCTCAGGCAATCCCCACCCTGGCCTCCCAAAGTGCTGGGATTATAGGCGTGAGCCACCGCACCCGGCCTGGGGATGTATTTTAAAACTTTATTTTCCCAATCTTTATTTAATACCCCCTTTTACTTTTCACTTTCACAAAACCACTTGGTTTCTGAGTCTTTAGAAGATTCCATGGTATATATCAGTTTAGTTTTTGGCTTTCTCCACTATATCCTAAGTCATTTTTCTGCATTCTAGCTTCCAAAATTTTATTGCTATGCCTCCTCTTTTCTTCTCTTTGTAATTATAGGTTTACGAGTTTTTAAAAATCCTTTTTACTGTAATTTTAGTATGGTTTCAGAGAAAGTAAGTAAAATTTGGTTATATTCAATCTGCCTTCTTTATCTGGAAGCTTTGGGGGAAATTTTTTAATCATCAAAATTGATATTTAATTTGTGTTTGGATTTGCCATTTCTGCTTGTCATAATTTTGCCATTGATATAATCCTTGGAATGACTAAGTACTTTTTTATGCCATTGTTATATTCCATGAACATCATGATCAATCAGAAATTCAGTTCATACTTAGAGAAGTAAGTCTTCTAGTGTTGTATTTCCAATCAAATTAGTAATGGTGAATATTTTTCATATATCTGTTGACTGCATGTCTTCTTTTGATAAATTTCAGTTTAGATCATTTGACCATTCTTTAACTGGATTTTTTTTTTTTTTCTGTTGGGGTGTTTTTTGAGTTGTAAATATTTTTTTTTTTTTAATTTATTTTTATTTTTATTTTATTATGTTATTGTGGGGTACAGTTAGGGGTTAGGCATACAAAAATATTTCGTTCAGGTACCCTTGTTGATAAGAGGTGTCTCCCCATCCTCAGATAGATACCCACCACCATTAATCCCATCCCCC